>JAQMYJ010000011.1:1875022-1892522 GCA_030014305.1 Clarias laeviceps | reverse complement strand
CTCTCTCTCTCTCTTTCTCTCCACCACTTTTTACCCCTACCCCCACCACTACTGCACTTTTCTTTCTACATTTTACCCCAACCGAAATATTTAATTACTATCATTACATTTGTGCCTTTTATTAATGACAATAATAATCATTTTCTGTTCGCTCGGATTCATATCGAGCTGCTCGGGGGACAAACGGCTCGGATACAATGTTGCATTTTGTTTGATTTTTGTTTAAAAATTGAAATCGCTACATTGTTTCCGAGCCGCTCGCTCTTGTGAAGAAAACCGAATTAAACAGGAACTCAAGGTCTGTTTGTTTTATACGACGTGCTGATCAAGAGATATAATAATGCTGTATATTAAAAATATATCATATCATCATCAGGCTTGACAGAAAGTATTGATTTTTTTTTTCTTCATTATAGTTAACCCTGATATCGTCTCGTGATCCATTTTATTATTATTATTTTCATTATTTTATTTTTTAAAAATAAAACGAATATGTGCTAATATTAGTAGCACACAATATTGCTTTCCAAATGTCCAAAATGGCTTCCATTTAAGAAGCACATTTCACAGTTCTCTGATACTTTATAGGAAGTACTTTTATAGCAAAACGACTTAAACATTTTCTGTATAACTCTTATAAAGGAAGTGACTTGTTGTTCAATTATTCACACACAAACAGCCTGAGGCGTTTATCCTGGGTGGTGTTTTTTTTTCTCTCTCTCTCTCTCTCTCTCTCTCTCCTTTTCTCTCCCTCATATTATAACTACTTGCTGTAACATTTTTACTTAAGTCCTAGTCAGCCATGTTGCATAATAAGTAAAAAAAAAAAAAAAAAAAACTTACAAGAAACACCAAGGTCAACTACTAGTCCAGCCTTCTCAGAGTCTTCAGCTCACCACCATGTTGGATTTTTTTATTATTATTACTACTATTATTGTTATTATTATAGTTTCTACCCCAAACCTCAGCGATCTGGGTGTTTTTAGAGCAAAATCACTGTAACGAGAAAATGAGAGGCATTAAATATATATATATTAAAATATAGGTTTTATTTTTTGGGCTCATAACCCAGTCTTTAGTTTTGGCCTGACAATGTTTTTCATGGTTTAGAAGCTGTACATGTGGCCTCTAAAGCTTTGCTCCCATAGGAGAAACCCTGCAGGGGGGTAATGGAGGCCCCGATGGAGGCGGGCGGTGGGGGTAAGGGGGTTAGGAAAGACTGCCAGTTGCTTACTTCCTTTCTCCCTACTGCCTTGTTTAAAAGAAAAGAAAAAAAATATATATATAGATGGATATATATATATATATATATATATATATGTGGGGCTCGGTGGGAAATATTATTCTGCAACGCAACTTGTCTGCGATTTTTACATCACACGAGCAGTTAAAAGCCCCGACATAGCTCTCTGATATGGCCTTGAAAAGTCATTTTTGATTAATAAGTATATAAGCAAGCGAAAGCATATAAACATGGAATACTCGTTTGTTGCCCTGAAAATGGAGATATTCTTGAACCATATACGTTTTTGATTTACTTCCATCACTTGCTGTATCAGCGCTGGTCCTGAGTCGCCTGTCTGTTTTCAGTAATGGAAACGTTAAGTTACTAGTCAGAATCCGGGCGTTTTGGGGTTACAGATGATGGAAATCGGTGATTAAATGTTTTTTCCCTCATTTTTGAACATGGTGGTTTTTCTATGTGTTGAAAAGAGACATAGTCTCTCTTTTTTTTTTTTTTTTTTTTTTAAGGGAAACAAGATGGTGAGCTGCTTAAAAAAAAAAAAAAGGATTATTGCAGAAGAAATATGATCACATGAGGTGGAGGAACGTGTTGAGTTTATAAAGTTGACCTTTAAATCCCATGATAAGGTTATTTTCTGTCTTATTTGGTCATTTGGTTTGGAAATGAGGAAAGTTTTATAATTCTTTATACCAAAGTGCAGAAAGTTTCTCAAACAGCAAAGTGTTTGACAAAGTTCCATCACATAATTTAAATTTTGAATAAAAAATAAAAAAGTAAATATTGCAAAATAACAAAACAATCTATAGTTGTCGATATGGTAAAGTTTATTTTTTAATGAGTCTCCAGTGTTAGGATTTTTATAACAGTTAGTACATTTTCATGACTTAAACTTCCCAGTTGATAACACGACAGGATGAGCTTTTATTTTTAAAAAGTCGAGGGGATGGTGCCGGAGCGTCTGTTTGTAACAGCTGTAAACAGGAATTAACTTTTTAATTGTGTGGAAATTCCACAACATGACGTGTAAGTATAAATTGTTAAAAAAAAAAAAAAAAAACATGGTTCAGAAGTAATTACATATAAAATTGTAATCAGAAGCAGATTGTTCTGGTTTAAGAGGATTAAGCAATTCAGAATGTGCTGGTTGTGGGATGGTGACGGCGGCTCCTCACTGGTCTGTTGATTATTTTTCTTTCACAACACACCCTGTTTGGTTTCTACTCCTTCCATGTGCGTTATCAGGCCCTTTTTTTTTTTTTTTTTTAACTTTGCAGGAGATTTTCATTCCTCTATCCCAAGGAACCAGAAGTTGAATTTATTGTTTTTGTGTTTTGTTCCTTTCCTGTGTCAGTGGTTAGGCCCCCCGTGCTGCCTGCGAGGCTCCTTCGCCTTCTACAAGTCGGTGAGCTGCAAGCCCAAGTCCGGCGGCCCCATTAAGGTCTGGAGACTTGGAGAGTTCTACTATGTGCGCTGTGGCCCTCAGGAGCCCGTGTGTATCGCTGAGATCACCCTGCTATGGGAGGATCAGAGACAGCGTCACCCTCTGGCCAGCTGCAGACTCTATTACCTACCAGAGGACACGCCCAAGGGCAGAACTAAGGAACACGGAGAGGTGAATAAGCAGATTTTCAAAGTTCAGACGCTGAAATACTTTGACTTTTTTCAATCCTTTCCTCTTTTAAACATTTCAAAATTCTATACCTTACGGTATTTTTAGGTCGGTCTGGAAACAGGATATGCTGATGCTTAATGTCTGTGTTTGAGTCATTTTGAAAACAATATTATCAAGCAAGCCTGTCGATACTCTTTCACAGAAGTGCCAACAACCCCCCACCCCCTCACCCTCACCCTTGGTGTGTTCAATTTATTTTTAAATCACACGACAGTCCTGGAAATGACTCGGTTAATATCCAGGTGGTTATGTAATTATTTAGTGAGCATATTTTGCAGTAATCAAATTATATGAAATGAACTAATTGAAAACACAGTCATAAAAAAGGACAAGTTGTTTCAACTCTATTTTAACTCCTAACCAGGAAATGCTGTTCAAGTGTTGCTGGAATTAAAAGCTTTTACAGCTTGAGTAAATAAATACAGTGGCATGTGATTGCCTTGTCATTCTTAAAATTAAATTTTTGCACAGTCCGTCATTGTGAATACAGTTTCTTTTACATTAATTCAACATCCACATATTTAAAAAATTAAATAAAAAAAAAAGCAGAAGAAAAAAAAGTTAGCTAATATTTATTTCAAAAACTATTTTAAGATACAACCCAAAAAGATTTTCAGTCCATTACCACTGAAAATGTAAAAGTGACAAAGTTAATTGTTTATCTTTTAGATACAATTGATTTGTACAAAGCAGAACTGGAGAATAATCTCATCCATACTGTTTGATTTGTTTAAATCCAGTGTGATGATTTTGGACCAGTATCATTTTTGTTTTTAACCAGTCGGATGTTATACTTGGTACTAGGTGGGGGGAACCTTAGGGAGCATCCGGTAAAATATTATTGCAATACCTAGGTATTGATTCTGTAACTATCACGATTTCATGAACATCCTGATTTGATGTGACATGTTTTTGCATTTTGTTGCAAATTTTGTTGCAAATTTACCTCTAAAGGTTTATACATATGATGCCAGTTGTATTTAAATCAAACCTTATCTAAACTGCAAGGAATCTCCTATAAACTCGTCGCTGGCCGATGCCAAAAAGTTAGTCTTATTATCACGGTGTTTAACTTGTCTATGACTTTTATCTGACTCTCCTTTTCTACTAACATTATGAACACCAAGGTTCCTCCATACATTCAGTTTAAACAGAAGAGGAGCAGCCCGTGGTTCTCGTGTGTCACCTGCAATAAGTGTTATTTCTAACGAATTTTTATGTTTAACGAATAATTGGCTCCTAATGCATGAGTGTGATAATGTGTGAATAGTTGAGAATGTGCCACCTGTAGGATTATAGAGGAACTGCGAGTTTCACAACCTCTAATGCATGCAAAAGATAAGTATACAGTATAAATGAAAATTTCATTAAAAACTAGAAAAAATACCCCAAAACATAACTGAATAATTTTATTCCCCCCATCTTTAGTCTTAAAAATGTAATTTACGTTATTGACTGATTCTAGTGACCCAATAAGTGACATGTCCTAACCTTAGAGTACATGAAGGACTCATTTAGTGCCATATCACAAGTCCGACCTTATTAACTCCATTATTTTCATTCTGTTTTTGTAAAATGACTACACTCTGTACGAATCTTGACTTCCTCGTAATATTTCACTGGAAAATTACAGTTGCCAGAGCCGCGGCCGCCTGATGTGCGTGTGTGTAATAAGACGACGCGTGAGTCATGGCTTCAGGAATCAGAACTCGGATTTCTTGCCCTTGTTTGACTTAAACCTTAAAAAGCAAACCTAAATTTCTAAATGCAACAACAGGCATGACATTCTTCAAGAATTAGTACAAAAGCTGACTGGATCATGAGCAGGTTTCAGGTCGTGGAATAAGCAAATCTTAAACCTACAGAGATTTTGCATCATGGATTATATTAGGGATTATATTGAGCAATCGCTATAATTGTGTGTGTTTGTGTGTGCACGCCAGGATGAAGTCATCGGTGTCTCGAAGAAGGTTGTGGTGCGAGTGGACAACCTGGTGAAATGGACCTGTTCGGAGCCACCCGAGTGGAAACAGAACGCCACGAAAATCGGCGACCTCCACGTGCTCAAAGGCTCCACCTGTATAACAGACCAACAGGAAGTGAAAGCCAAGGGTGAGCTTTAAGTGCGACGTGCCGTCGGATACGGCGCTCTACATGCGATACGTTTGGAGAACATTCCTTCTGTTTGTTTGTTTATTTATTTATTTCCTCCAGATGATGTTTCAGGAGTTCAGCACAGGGTCAAGGTGCTCAGTTACCCGCAGTACTGCCGCTTTCGCTCCCTTCAGAAACGGATCCAGGACCGCGCGGGCTGGTCCACTCCGCGAGACCCTCACCTCCTGGCCTTGGGCTGGATCAAAATGACGCTACACAACACCCGAGTCCTGTACTGCAGAGACACCTTCAGCCATCCCAGTCTAGGCACCAACCCGAGCTTAACGCCCGAGTTTGGTGAGTCTACAGCACGAGCTCCAGGGAAACCACGCGACACACGCGAGTAGAGAAATCCGTCCGTGATTATCGGCACTCGGATGTGCAATAATGAATGGACGATCCTCTCTTATACCTCAACGTTGGTGATTTGCTTTCATGCAAATCACAGGATCGTATTAATTTTAATGCATTACTGCTAATCTTGCGTTTCTATAGCAACCGCTTGTTCAGAGGGAAATGTACGGCAGCGATCCGTGTCATCCAAGGCTTAAACAGATTAACGATTGTGAGATTTAACACAGAATTCGGGTCTCGATATGATCGAGTTCTCTTCAAGGAGACACTTGTATAACTTTTTTTTTTGCAAACTGTTTATGCAGTAAAAATGCGTCTGCGCCGTCAGTAAATCCCACATAGACGCCCAGTCATTTGCAATAAATATTAAAACAAATCCATTGCTTTTAAAATCAATGATTTCAAAACGGCTGCCTGGTTTGTGCGTCTGTCTCAGGATGCCTTTCTGTGAGCCTGAAGGGACGGCCGCGGAAAAGACGAGGCAGAGACGGCGAGGGACTCGATCAGCAAAGCCTCAACCACTCCGAGTCATGGGGAGAGAGAACGAAGGTACGTGTTCTGTAGAAATCGTACACATTTAATTGTGCGCACCCGGCCATGTTCTGACGATCGAGTGCTTAATGAATGACGTGCAGGAAAACGTCATGAGCAACGTGGAGACGATGGCGGGAAGCTGGCTTCCTCATCCTGAAGAGAAGATCTTCCTGGATCAGCTGTATCTCTTCATGGAGCGGAGAGGATCCCCCATCTGCAAGGTCCCCAACCTCGGCTTCAAAAAGAGTGAGTAGTAGCTTCCTGGGATACGCGTACGGCCGGTATTAGGCACGTCATGCATGGAAGTATGAAAATTCCTATGCATTTCATACTTTTCATGCCTGTTTTTTGTTTTTTTTCATTATTATTGATTAAATCCTGAATTCTTTATTCCATCTGTAACAGTAATGGTTATTTGTCCACAGTTGATCTCTTCCTGATGTACTCGGTTGTCAACAAGCTGGGGGGATATGAGGCGGTAAGTTTTAAATATGACATTACATCCTGTGTATAGAATCTTTTAGTGTAGAGATGGAAATGTTTACGATTCCTGCACATTTTTCTTAACCCACAGTTGAAAGTGTTAACAATCACTAATCGATTAATCACCAAAATCTGTTTTAAAAACCCAACAAATGAGTTGCATGAGAAAAGTTAATGAAGCCCACATAGTTTCAATCGACAGAGACTGTTGGAAATGCTGCTACATTAGTGCATCTCTGTCCTCCGTGAAAGTGCGCCCCCTTGTGGTGTCCAAGTTAACAGATACTTGAACCTGGGAGAAATATTATGCAAGACAAACATTAGTTGATATGCATATACCTGTATTTCATTGGTAAAATTCTTAATGGCGGTTAATTACATAAAAGATTGATCATAAACGTACATCTTATTGAAAAAATAAATAATAATACCCTCCCCCAGTTAAAATATGAGGATAAAATGATTATTGATGCAGCTTGATATCTAGAATGTTGCAAAATATTAATTAAAACTGTACTGTCAGGTTTCAAAACTGTTAAACTTGTTGTTATTATTATTATTACTTTTTAACTGGCACATCTTAGGTCTCAGTGACACCAGATAAAAGATGTCCTCATATTAATTAAAGTGTCTTTAAACAGTCACTCTGCAAGTCTCTGGTGTGAGAGAGTTAAAATAAAGCATACATTTGTGTATAATATATTAAAGCTTATATGATAGACAGTGGTAGCATATGTTATAATATTTTGTTTCAGACTGGCACTCTTAAATGTGGTCATGGGGCATCGGTGGCTCAGTGGTAGGTATCTCACCTGCCATGCTGAAGGACCGGGTTCGATTCCCAGCCAGGGCCCAAACCCCAGCCGCTGGATGCAGTGCCGGTCCCAAGCCCAGTTAAATTGGAAGGGTTGTGTCAGTAAGGGCAGCCGGGCGTTAAAACCTGTGCCAAGTTGGGTGTAGATTGGATGGTCCCGCTGTGGCGACCCTTCAACAAGAGCAGCCGAAAGACTAACATCAACGCTTAAATCCCGAATGGTACAAATAAATCTTACTGCGGTCAAAACTTGCGTCGACTTTGTCGTTCACTTTTCTTTATTGAATGATACAGAAGCTCAAGCATTTCTGTCGAGCAGAAAGAACAGCTCCAATGCTGGATGGTTATATATGTTATATTATGTTCTGGAAGGAATCGCTCTTGTTATGGCGAAGCTTGTGAAAAAGGGAAAATAAATCTGAGACTCACTAGATCAAGTTCTCACGCCAGTGTTTTGCGTGCAGGTGACGTCCCGGCGCATGTGGAAAGCGGTCTACAACGAGCTAGGGGGAAGTCCAGGCAGTACCAGCGCTGCCACCTGCACCAGGAGGCATTATGAAAAGTGAGTCCCATTACAGCAACACGTGAGTGGCACCGCTGTCACGATCCCCGGCTCACACTGGTTCATTTGATTTGTTCCTGGAACCACAGGTTGATGCTGCCGTACGAGCAGCACATAAGGGGAGGAAATCAACAGCAACTCAGCAAACCCAAACCTCCAGCAGCTTCAGTGACGTCCATCAGAAAGCCTGTGCGCGGGAGACTCCCGATCGCTCCGAGGAAGAACGGGATCACCGGTCGGGTGAGTCGCGTTCGCAAGAGCAATGTTTCGTAGAATAAAACTTCCCCAATGTGACGCAATGATAATCTCGTTTTAATTTTGAAAAACTATTTGTTTTCATGATTCATGCAGTCATGTCCATAAGTATTTGGACACACAGTTTTGTATCCGTGCCTCTGTTTTAGCGCCACGTTTGTTACACTGGGATCAGGATGGGATTGAAGTCCAGACCTTCAGCTTTAATTCAAAGGCCATCAACAAAAATATTGCATTAACCGTTGAAAAATTAACGCCACTTTTATTAGAAGGTGCCTCCAATTTCGCAGGTTCAAAACTAAATGGACAGCTGATTTATAAGCCAGTTGTGGCCAGTTTTGGTTATTTATTTCACACCACATTGGAAGAAATAAAAGGTCTCACTGGTGTTTATTGATGACATGACGGCAGATCGAAATAGTATTTCTAAATACTTTAGAAAATGTAAAAGGGCATTGGTGGCTCAGTGGTAGGTTCCTCACCTACCATGCAAAAGGTCAGGGTTCCATTCCCTGTCAGCGCCCAAACCCCAGGCCACTGGATGCAGTGCCGGTCCCAAGCCCAGATAAAATGGGAGGGTTGCATCAGGAAGGGCAACCGGCGTAAAAAAAAAAAAAAAAACCTGTGCCAAGCTTGTATGTGCGGATCGTATGGTCCGCTGTGTGATGGGAGCAGCCGAAAAACAAAATTTTGGGGGAAAAAAAAAAATGCTGTAACAGTTGATGCAGTTTTTTGGTTAAAGTCATTGAATCAAAGCTGAATGTCTGCACTGTAACCCCATCCTAATTACTTTATTTTAAATTTATCGTGGTGGCTTATGGAGGCAAATACGACTAAATATGGTCTTGCTGTCCAAATACTTATGGACCTGACTGTATCCAGGCGAAACTTTTAAAATCATCCAATTAAATGCTTGGAAAAAAACAACAACCAGCCTCTAGAGGTGTGTCTTTCTGTAAAGTTAGCAGGTTTAAAGCAACAAGCATTGTTCATCAGGTTTATTTATACACACTGTAAGCGAAGGACTGTCACAAGCAGCTTAAGAGAAATATGATGTTAATAGCAGTGGATACTTGTACTATGAGTATTCTGTCACCGTGCAGTCTTTTGTTTCTCATACCTTTACTTACGTGTAATGCACAGACACACACACAACCAGTTTAGCCAGCTTGTGATGTCACTATTAAGGAGCGCATTGTTAAAACCGCAGATAAAATTTACAATATGTCATTTAAATTGGGTTTTGTTTGGGGGTATTTTAGTTTATCTATGTTTGTACAGCCAAAAACATCATGAAGCATCTTAATATTAGATACGAAGGTAAAAAGAGTGTATCCATACAAACCACAATGGTGGACATCTAATCAATTTCTTTCTTTATTTTTGTTAATGCAAACGCATGTTCCTTTGTATAATATTTATTAGAGAATCACATGGAGGGGGGGAAAAAAACCTGGAAAATCCTTGACTGAATTTTTGTTTTTCCGCTTCAACAGACAACACCACAAGATGGCGTCGGTGTTCGGAAAAGAGGGCGACCTCCTGGCAAACGGAATGTTAAGGTTTTGGTTCGGGGCAGAGTTGGTAGACCCCCGTCTCATCCTAAACCTTCAAGTGAGAAGGTAGTGAGTAAAGTCGCCAGGCCGATCTCCGTCATCCAGGAGCTGAGGATTTCTCCAGCACCCACAGCTGCTACCACCACGACCCATCTTCCTAAAGATGAGGAAGATATGACGATAAAGCAGGAGAATGAACCTTCCAGTCCCTGCTTAACGTCTGGCCAATCCAAGCTACAGATTGGGGGCTCTCTAGAAGGCTTCAGCCCGACTAAGGGGATGTGTCCCCTGGACTTCTTCAGAGCTCACTTGGGCCTCAGTGGTGTGAGCAGTCCAGAGACGACACAGGAGGCTTCAATCACAAACCAGACCAATGCAAGGAGTCCAGACACGCCTGAGGATTTGCATCACCAGTGTTCTGGGTGCAACTCGACGCATCCATCTTGGACTGGAGGCCCAAGAGAGGGCCAGACTGCCAGACCTCAGCTTCCTCCGCTTAAGATCCTCCCATTGGATATCGATTGTAGTCTTCAGTTGCGGCAGCTGATGCACACCCGCCTCGGCGCCGCACATATGAACACGTTCACCAAGCGTCTCTCGGAAGCATTGGCTCAGGACCTTAGCAAGACCAACAGTCATGCCGTGTCTGTTCCCCAGGAGCAGGCTGTTCCTCTCAACCTAAGCAAGAAACCCACAACCAAGAGGTCTTCAGATGACATGGATACCCAGTGGCAAAGAGACTCTGAGACCAAGCGGCTGAAGATGGAACCCGTGGACCTTCGTCTCACACTAAAGCAGAACGGAGGGTCTTCAGGACAGACGATGGTCCAGGACGAGCCTGCTGATCTGACCTGTCCACGCAGGGCCAGGGCTTTTCAGGACATGACTAGCTTGGTCTTGACCGGACCTCAGGATTCACCTTTATCTCCAACATCTGACCCAAATCCTTCCACAGACTCCGTTTTCCCTTTGAGTCTCGTCTCGTCATCAGGCACTGCTCTGAAATGGCAGGAAAACAATTTAAACGCCGTCGATCTGAAGTTAGGCGAGACTCCTGAGAGAATTGTGGTTAATCAGACCACAGAATCTTGCCCTAAAAGTGAGCAGCTCTCCCAACATATTCCTTTTGAGGATTCCAAGACGAGAGACTATAAAGTTCCCCCTCTCAAAGAGTTCCCCAGTTTTTCCAAGCCATCGCAAAGTTGTTGATGTGCAGGCATGTCTGGCATGTCTGTCTGAAGAAAAGTCCAACTTTCTCCTCCTCACTCCTTTTTGTACGTACACTCGCTGGACACCATCACTGTTCCTCTGCTTATTTATGTAATTACCCAATCAGCCAATCTTGGAGCAGAGTCGCTTCATTAAACCTCCAAATCAAACATCAGCACGGAATCAAGTTTGGGCAAACGTGTCCACAAGGTAGCCTCCGAGTTCTGCTCTTCGCTATGATGAGAGGAACCAGACGTCATCCGCTGTTGTAGCTCATCCGCTCCGACTTTCAGTGTTGATGATTTTCTGCTCATCACGTCTGTACACAGTGTTTACTTAAGGTTCTGTACCTCAAACCAGTCAGTCCAGTTCTTCTCAGACCTCTTTCAACATGTTTATTTTACATTAATATATTCCATTGCCACTACCTGATTGGCTGATTCGGATCATCAGCATTAATGAGCAGGAGTTCGGGTGTTCCTGTAAAAGTGACCAGTCGCTGGACAGTCGTGCTTTTTTTTTTTTTTTTAATTAAAATTTTTTTTTTTTTTTTTTTTGCGCCCAAGCATCTAAAACACTACTACTGTACTCTTTTTAAATCTTAGTTTTTTTTTGTTTTTTTTTTAAACAGAAGACCAATTGTCTTATACAGTCAGAAGACTTATTTTATACTTTTAGCCTATTTTATTACACAACATAGCGCGGCCCAGCCAACGAAGGGTATTTCACTTGACTCGGGGGAACATTTTGATTTTGTTCTCTACATGTACGGTGCTTTTATTTTGACAGTTAATTCATAATCCTGTATTTTAAGATAACTTGCAAAATGTCACTTAGCAGATCACAAATATGTGTGTTAACTTAAAAAAAAAAAAAAAAAACAGTTCCAGAGGAATTGGACTGCTACTGTAGTTTTTTTTTTTTTTTTTTTTGGTCATAAATATGCTATTTTTAGCTTTATCGATATTGCTTTTTATATATAGATTTTTTTTTTTTTTTTAAGACTTAAATCTTGAGGTGCCGTTAATTTTATGATTTCGATCCTTTTTATATCTTTTACACATTTTCCCTTCTGTTAACTAAAAACTAACCATGCAGTCAACATTCTTTGAGTGTTTCATGTTTGGTGGTTGTTTATATTAAACTTGTGCAATTAGCGAATTTTAGGTTTTAAGGGTCCAGCAAGAGTTGTTGGTTTTTATTTTATTTTCATATATTTTTTTAATAAGGGCATTGATTTAATTAGATTTTTTTTTATTATTGTTAAATGCTTAATTTAGATGAATGAGTTGTTCTTGATCAGCAAAACGCTGATATTTGTTCATAAACTCTTCCTCAATGCAACGATCCTGAACTTGTTTACAGAAGCAGGCAATACAGAGCGATCGCGAGAGCGTCATAAACGTGTGTCGTTTTTCTGATCATTCAAAGTTGAAACGTTTTTAGAGGAAATATTACCATAAAGGAACAATCGGACTCGTATGCTTTGCAGAATGGAAAATGCCAGCATCGGTTTTATTTTAATAATTAAAAAGATAAAAACTTATACATAGCCATCCGTCGCCATTTTGAATGCTTGGGTCAGTTTGTCCTTCATGTTGCAGCATTTTTTTCTTTTTCTTTTAATTGTCCGTCAGTTCTGCGTCCCAGCATTTAACTGATCAGATGAAATGTAGTAGCACTGTTTTAAGAAGTTGTACCGTTAATAGATTTAATCGCCTGCATTGTTTCAGTGCTCTTAATGCCAATTCCATGTCTGATTAAAAAGCCAACTTTTTTTTTTGTCTCCTCTTGCTGTTGTTCACACGATGCCTGCTGGACTAAGCTGCTTTCAAACCCATGCTGATGAATGTGGATTATCCAGTCCTGTGTCTTATCTGTTAAACCTCAAACATCATCATCATAATTTAATTCCTGCTACACAATACTCTGGACAATATCTCACAGGATCACTCCTTATTTGTATATTTTTTCTTATTTTTCTTCTTCTTTTTTTTTACATTTTTTTTGATCGTTATCTTTTACAAGACAAGATATTTAAAGGAACCGGATTCAGAGTTTGTCAGAGTACCATTACAACACTGAATGAATATTTATAATAAAAACGTTACTCTTACCATGTTGGCATTGTGTGTTGCGTCGCGCACTGTGTGCGTTTGGCCACTATGTGGCGATGTTTCCTCATAAGGAGTTCCACTTTGGCGTCTCCGAGACTTCCTTCCTGAGCTGCATAGTGATACAGATTCCACCATTTTGGAATGAATGGATTTCACTTTTCCCTGCACAAAAGGAAAAGATTTAGTGAAATGGCTGTCATTATTAGTTTTATA
Organism: Clarias laeviceps; assembly: GCA_030014305.1. Lineage (NCBI taxonomy): Eukaryota > Metazoa > Chordata > Actinopteri > Siluriformes > Clariidae > Clarias > Clarias laeviceps. The sequence continues at coordinate 1,879,353 of JAQMYJ010000011.1, read as the reverse complement.
CTCAAGCACTAGTGATTACTGACCGGCGTCTTTTTTTATTTATTTTTTATAATTTTTAATTATTTTTATTAAGGACATGATATCTGCTACACATGAATATGTATTTCTGTTTTTGTTTCTGGTCCCTTCACATGGTGGTTTAACAACTTTTCAATATCTGAGCTGTCAGTCAGGTTTGTGTGTGTGCAGGTTGTGTGCGTTCAGTTGTTTGCCTTGCACAAGTCGACACTCGCACGACCCCCCACCCGTCCAAATAAGTACAAAACTAAGCTACGGAGGAAATGAGCACATTCCATCACTCTCGGAACGAGCAATGTGTCACACAGGTTGAGCAAAACCTCAAAACACACTTCTATATAAATAAAACATATGTCATACTTAACACCTACTACACTGGGGGGAAAAAGCTGCCTTTAGCATGTAACGATATCTCGTTATAATTTAAATAGTGGACGACTTATCGAATATTAGTGCACAGGGTGAGCTTAAAGTCCTGCTGTGCTCGCTAAAAGAAATTCAATAAAAGGTAGTAATTGTTCATCTATATGTATTTATAAACAAACAGCTCATTGTATTTCATGCTTAATAGTGACAATCTGTCACAGCTCAATTCAGCATTTATTTAAGAAATTACAACTCTTGGATAGGTGAAGCAGAACGATATGTCGATAGAAAGTTTAAAAGAATAAAAGAAATTTAATAGGTTTAATATTATTCTTCTATTTGGTTTAATGAAATCTTTAAACAGACCCCTCTAAACCATATCAGATTATATTCGATATATTGTTTATAGATTTTATTTTTTTGCAGAGTGCATGAATATGCATGAGTCATTTAATGTTTTTTTAATCATTAGTTATATATTTATGTACTTGCATCCTTTCATCTTTGTGTAAAGAATAAATATAATGGTCGTTCAAATCAAAGCAGGACTTTTGATTGTACAGAATAATAGAACACAGTTATGAGAGTAAAAACTCTTTATTTCTCTTTATAATCCCCTGCTACACTAATGCACTTTAACCCAGTGTTTCACTAGAGCTTGGACACCATCAAGGTAGAAAGTTTTCTTGGTACGCCGGAGCCATAATCGGACTGCCTGTCTGATTCACTTCTGAAACACTGACCTCCCAGGAACTGCTTTAAAGGCCCACACACAGACACAGTTCACACACAGACAATTTTCAAGGATCAGCCATTTGCATTGTTTAAATGTTTTACTTCAGCTAAGAGTCTCATCACCGTACTGTGCTTGAAGTCATTTCCTTATCTAATATTTCTTATTATAAGATTATTATAAATCAAATATAAGATTTTAAGTTTGTTTTTATGCTGTAGATTGGCAGATTATTTCGCTAATTTGTAGAAATTTGAAAACTCACCTTTCAATAGAACAAGACTTGTTCAAGCCCCAATTGTATATACGCTAAACACAAGAATGTTTCTTAATGGATCAGAACTGATGTTTCTGTTAAGCAGACATAATTCCCCCCTGGTGGACTGCTGACTTCAGATCAGCCCAAAGAAAAAACATCAAGTGGTGTTACGTAGATCCTGTTCTGTTCCATCTTTTATTGTCAGTTTCGAAGCCATCTAGCTATAAGGTTGTTTTGTTACAATGTAGCTGGATTATATTCAGAAAATATACAGGGTGTATAAAAACGTTATTGTACAATAATATACAATACCATTGCTGTATAACTTTTGGGGCACCTTGTATCTGTACTCAGGCGTCTGTGTCATTATCTTTGTCCAAATAAAGCAGTCCTTGGCTTTAGGAAGTTTAATCACCCCTCTCCAGTATAGACTATGGACTTATGGAATTATGCATTGTTCATAAAAAGGAACCGGCACGTAAAAATGATACATCTGGCAACCCTGTGTGTAAACACCACTCTTTAAAGAATAGTTTGGTTTTGTTGCTTTAATAATAAGAAAGAGGTAGTGCTTTCTGCGATAGTCCTCACATTCCCCTTGACTGTGCTCACTTCACTACACTTGCAGTAAGAGCATGTGTCTCGGGATAATTATTAGCTGATCGCTGTTTGCTTTCTCGCTAAAGTTTCATTACAGAACAGCGTGAGGTCAAAAAATCAAGGACGCTCCGTAGCGAGCACTACCTCTACATTACATTACATTACAGCCATTGCAGGATTTACAGTTTTTTTTTTTAATTTATTTTCACCAGACTTTGTTGTCAAAAAGTGAGAATCGCAGGATAGATTTCTTGCTGGCGATAATGAGGCCCATGTTGAATTTGAGCATGGTGTGAATCTCGATGGTCGAAAGAGTAGAAACATACACTGACTTGAGGAAAAAGTAAAAGTAGTGATCGAGAAAATTGCTGAATTAAAATTAAGTTTTTATATTTTAGCATTTTTTTATATGACTAATCTGGAAATGTTCTATGTTTAAAGAATGTTAATAATTCTGCTAATTAATGAATGAGCTATGCTAAAGTAGGTAAAGTTAGCAGGCTAACAAACTTATACTTGTAAGCTACAGTAGCTAGTTCATGTTAATTCATACACATTTCTGGCTCCATTTACACATTAACCTGTGCTCTATTCAACACAACAAACAATTATTACTAAATACTTAAAGTGACATCATATGTTTAATATAGTGTATAATGCTCTAAAACATCAAAAAACCTGTTTAGCGCTAGTCTAGCTTACACAGATATTCACACACAGCATCTTTTAATTTACTTACTGCCTCCTGGGCTAGCTAGTTAGCTAACTACATAGATCGCTATCTAGATAGATCAAGCTTTATTAATTTTTAGACAGCAGCGTTAGACAGCACCATAACATTTAGCCGTTAGCACACAGTAAACACTAATTACAGCGGGCAGACAGGCTACATTAGCACAGGAAAAATAACAGACAAAAATATTGAAAATGTACAGTGATGGGCAATAAATTTACTACATTTAGATAAGAATTATTTTAATCATTTGTGAACAAAAATAAAGAAACAGTTATTTTATGAACAAATTCATAAAATTAAAAGTACTAATGATTTAATTATACTTATAATAAAGCAGCCTGTCAGTGAAGAATGCACACACATGCTGGAACATCATTATTTTCCAGTTCTGGTGAATATCGCCCCGAGCTCACACACTCGGTGTGAGCAAAGCCATCAGTATCTTTGCAGGCAACAAGAACCGGACGAGTGAGAAGAATTAATTCGTGTTAAGCTACTTAATGGGCAGTGCAGTGTCAGTAGGAGATTATGACGGGATGAAGCTGAACGCTGCGAGCATGTGGAGTGTGCGATTGTAGGTCACTGCAGTGGAGACAGGGTTATCTATCCATAGGGTCAGGCACTAATCACCGTGGCTTAGCGTATATTTATCTAGTCTGATTAATGAACTGAAGTTTATCTGCTGGCTCTAAACCACAGTAAATGATTTCAGATCTCAGCTTTAGCCAAACTTTTGTCATTTTTATTATATTTTCCTGGCCTATCATAATCGTCATTCTTTTATTTATTTATTTATTGTAATAATGTGACAACTCTACTGGGATCATGGCGTGTGTCTCGTGCGAACTATAAAACTTTCATAGATCATTCCATGGTTTTAATTAGCTAAGAAGATAACTGCTAATGAGAGGTAATAGATTATAACCAATTTCAGGACTAAATGCAATTAAAACTTTAAGAAAAGGCACATTCATTTGGTGATATTAATTAATTATAAATATGGTAATTATAAATGTGTTCCATAGTCTATATGCAGATTTTGAATAGATGTGCTTTTATTTGCTTTTTTTTTTTTTTTTTAAATAAGTAGCCTTTTTGTATGGGGAAACAAAGCATTAATTATCCTTAAAACCATGACAGTTGGAGGTCCTTCTAAGGATAGTAAAACTAACGTGTGTGTTTGTGTGTGTGTTTTATATCTCACTGGGAACACAAAGCATTGATTATCCTTATTAATAATAATAATAATAATAATAATAATAATAATGACATTGGAGGTCCAATACCAAGTGTGTTAATGTATTTATTTTTCTTTATTTGTGTGTGTAAAGTATGCGTGTGTTAATACCTTAATGGAAACACAATGCATTAATTACCCTCAATACAAATTATAATGACGTGAGGTCCTTATAAGGATAGTAATACCAAGTTGTGTGTGTTTATTTTATTTTGTGTGTGTGTGTGTGTGTTTATATCTTAATGGAGACGCAGATCATTATTTATCCTCAGTGATCATGATAACGGATGGCACGCGCGTGCGCATCTGTGTGTGTGTGGGGAGAGAGAGAGAGAGAGTGTGTGTGTGTGTTATAGAGAGAGAGAGAGGGGGGGAGAGAGAG
>JAQMYJ010000011.1:1833962-1853207 GCA_030014305.1 Clarias laeviceps | reverse complement strand
GCTCCTTCCGCTTGCGTGAGCTCACAGACGCCCCTGATTGGCTGTAGAGCCGTGATTAATGTGGGAGCACAAAGTACATCTCATCCCTCCCCTCTGAGAAGGATTTCATTATTTCAAGATATTTTCTTGTTATTTGGACTTAATAAGTGACTACCATATGATGTCTCATTGTTGCTTGTTGTGTTGCCATAATAACTATTTCAAGATGATCTTGTTTTGTCTTAGTAACTCAGTATTTCTACATATTATCTTGTTTTGAGTGAGTAACTCATTATTTCCAGATAATATCTTGTTTTAACTTCTCAGTATTTCAAAATATTATCTGGTTGTTTTGACTTAGTAACTCTTTCAAGTTATTATGTTGTTTTGACTTAGTGACTCATTATGTTAAAACTTGTTTTGGTTTTATCATGTATTATTTTGAGATATTATTTAGTTTTAGTGACCTAGAAAGTCATTTATCTAAGATATTATCCCACTATTTGAACAGTAGCTTGATAATTTCACTTAGCAAATAATTATTTCAGTATATTATTATTGTTTTGACTGACAATGTTAAAAATAACATTATTAAAAAAAAAAAAAAACAGAGATATTATCTTATGATAAAAGATTAGATTGAAATATTAAGATCGAAATAACGTTTTTCCCACACACTCTGGTTCACAGGAAATGTATTGTGCAATGTGGTCTTTGTTTTTCTCTCAGGCCTCATATCTGACCACTTGCTCACGCCAGCATAAAGTGAGTAAAAAAGTAAAACTCGCCCGGTTGTGCAACTTTTCTGCTGCATTCTTTGAATTAAATTATGACTGACCACCATAAAACTGGGCCAAAAGGAGTTTGTCAGTATATTAGCCTTAGTTAGCAGACGGTACTGTATATATATATTTTTTTATGTTACTATGCATCAATGCTTGCTGAAAATATTGTGCATTTTTTTTCCATTTCCAAGAGAGACTGTGTTAACATCTTTTCAATTAAAAAATCTACAACATCTGTTATTTATCCAGGGGTGCGTAAACTTTTGCATAAGACTGTAGACCTAATCATTTAGTGTTAAAGTACTGATTGGAAAATCATGCCACCTGTACTTATATGCTGGATAATAATAATAATAATAATGAGAATAATAATAATATAAAAAAATTATAAATAAAAACCGCTTTTATTAAAACAATCTTTTTTTAACAATCTGGGTTAGAGTTAGGGTTAATAAAAACTGCTTTAATCTAATAAATGTCTTCTTATTAAAAATGTATTTTTCAATATCTGTAATTTTTTAAATAAATAAAACATTTAAAAGTAAAAAATGTTTGGAAAATAAATATTTTTTTTGAAATAAAGTATCATCAAAAGGTATTTTTAGACACCTCACTCCAAAAGACACATTTGTTCTGCTAAGATTTTACTTTATTTTTATATTTTTATTTATGCCAATGTTATCTGTGATGTATTGCACATAAGTCTCTGATTTTGCATAATTATTTCCATGTTCATATTTTTTTTTTGTTAGATTTTGCTGATTATTGCTTTTTTAATCATTTTTTATTTTTCTATTTGTATGTGTAATTAATATTTGGTCTTGGATTATTATTATTATTATTATTATTATTATTATTATTAATTGTAGAAATGCCATTACGAGCCATGCTATGAAATTTTCATCATGAAAAGCTCGTGTGAACGCAGTAACATTTCTTACATCCCGACTACACTAACAAACACCACTAAGAAGAGCACATGGCGTAAAAAAATGCATGTTTTTGCCAGATTAATTAAAGATGACAAAGACTAATCTCTCACATTTCATATCCAGGGGCCTGTGGGAACCCTTAGGTGTGGTTTTTAGTCATTTTAGTGAATCATTAAGCTGATGTCGGGGAGTCACATGGACTGTGAGTGCAGCATAGAGAAAAAGGCAGTTCTGTACCTTCCCTGGAGACATGCAGTATGAAGATGGTTCGAGGTGGAAATTGGGCAGTTGCAGAGCAATTACTGTTTGAAAAGATTTGTCAAAGCTGCCTTGAAATGGGGTGACTCGAGAGGAAGATTTGACCTCAGCCAGAGATGAAGTGATTACCCCCGAAACGGAGGCTGGTGTTAAAACCGTCTCATCTGATAGCGTGAAGTGGTGAGAGGAAATCAGGAGAGGCGTGAGAGGAGAGCGGGTTTATGATGAGACGTCGACTCGTCCTCATTAGAAGATGGTGGATGATGAAAATGTGTTTTACACACACACACACAATCACTTCTGTGCATTCTATGATTTGATTGTCCGTGATCAGGGATGTTGCTTTGGCTGAGATGCAGGAAGATTTGCAGGTTCATCTTTATAATTATTTTTACATGTACACTTAATCGTTTAGCAGAGGTTCTTGAATATTTAAGACGCTACCAGGTGAAAGCACATAGAGATTTACACCAATAACACTATCTGTATGTGTTCAGTGCTCAAAATATTCTTACATGTATTCGGATTTAAAGAAAGTGGGTGCTGACTGTTTTTTTTTGTTTTTTTTTTTATCCCACTCACTCAGGTATTCTACACAAATGCATTGTGCCGCACTACACGTTTGTCCTTGGTTGTTTTATGAGCTACAAACTGTAAGGTATTTAAAAAAAAAACCTTTAGTGCCAACTTTATTTTATTATTATTTTTATTTTTTTTGCAATTACCCCCCTCATCTTATTCATATCTGTATTTGTGTTTGTTTACGCCACATCAACGTTTCTCTCTAAAAAACATATTTATATCGAGTTACATTCCTAGTGCTTCCACAGAGATCCATCACATGCTAATTTGTTCCCGCAAGAGTGGTCTAGGCGAGTATGAAAACACAATTTGTGCATAAACTAGACGAATTAATGAAGAATTGAAAAAAGAAGTATGAAAGTCATGGAGAGAAACATAAAAGTTATCCTAGATACTTTCCTAAAAGTAAAGTAGACCAGGGATGTTTTGTAGGCGTCTAGGTAGAATCGAGAGCTTACACTATGCACATACAGTCTACGGACCTTACAAAGGGACATGTCAGGCAGCTTGAGGTTGAAGACCTGAGCTAGCGTGTAGGTGTATAGTTTGGAACAGATGGAGATGATAATGTGGTGGGTAGACGTTTGACACCTGCAATGGAAAGCTAGTCTTGGGTTTGCGTCTTGCTGCAACAGGAAGCCAGTGAAGTGATCTCAGTAGGAGGGTCACATGAAAGAACATTTGAAGGTTATGGACCAGTAGAGCAATAGAGACCAAACTGAGATATTGGGTATAAAGATAGATGAGCAATCAGAGAGCGAGTCTAGAAATAAAACAGAGCTTGTATAAGATATCGATATTTTTATTCTAATGGTGTAAACAGAAAGCAGAATCTGGTGTTTGATGTGATGTCGAAAAGTATGAAAGTCCATTGTTTAGAATCACACCAGGATGCTTAGCCATGTATGCTAGATGGACAGTCAGGAGTGAAGTAGGTACATTAGTTTGGTCGAGGTTGGATTTCTGATGATGGATCCTCCTGAAGAGAAATCAGAAATATGGTCTGATAACTTCTAGGAGACCTTGTCACTGTGCTGAGTGATTTAGTATACAAGGTGAGCAAGTTTGGACTCAGTACTAACCCCTGAGGGACTCCTGCAGGAAGATTGTGAGGTGATGAAATGGAACCGATGCTATGTGCTATATTCGATCCTGCAGGTGTGATAAGAACTAGTACTAGAGTGTTGCTCCCAATGTTTCTGTGATTTATAATGTCAAAGAGATTAGACATGGCAAGGAGGATGAGGGAAATGACTGCAAGACTGGTTGTTTAATACTCATACGGTCTATGCCTTGTAATCAGACTGGTTATCATCCATGAGGTCGATTAGTTGAAGGCATGATGATGGCTTGTCCAGAGCTTTAAACAGGAATAGGTGTTTACCCAAGTATGTCTCATAAGCAGAGATGCCACATAATGATGTGAGAAGAATGGATGGTTAGCCATGTACGCTGGATGGACAGTCAGGAGTGAGGTAGGTACATTAGTTTGGTCAAGGTTGAATTTCTGACGATGGATCCTCCTGGAGAGATATCAGAAATATTGTCTGATAACTTCTAGGAGATCTTGTCACTGTGCCGAGTGATTTAGTATACAAGGACCAGGAACTACAATGCCCAGAATTGAAGATAAGAACAAGATTGCTTGATAATTGCAGTGACGTACAGCGCAGAGTTGCTCGAGGTTATTTTGAGAAGATTGAAAGGTAATGGGTCAAAGCCAGCAGGTTGTTGGACAGTTTCCACCACAGCTGGATGAATGACCAAAGGATGGCGGGAATGTCAGAGCGGTAAGATGCTCCTTTTTCCACGGCACCATTTATACTTTACAACACAGCGGTCTACAATTAATAGCTCTTTACCTTCAATACTTACCAAAGTCGCTTTACACGTCTTTGAGAGTCTGTTAAGTTGAATGGACACGTTGCCATTTGGAATAGCGAACAGCAGTGCACTGGTTGTGCTCTCACTTGTTGGGTAAATGTCACTCTGCAAGAGCTCGTCTCAGAGGCCTTCGCTGGTCATATGGAGAAGGCCGTGTCCTGAAAGCTTTCTCACCTCCTTCCTGGAACTCAATACAGTCTCCTCTAAAAAGGAGGAGAACACAAAGTCTCTGTAAAGCACTACTTGCCTCTGAGAGTGCTTACATGCCTGCACTGCAGGAGGGGAAACAGAGACCACAATGGTTCCACTGAGAGCGAGAAGCAAAAGAAAAAGAAAAAGCATGTCGGTTTTCCTTCTCCATGCCTCAATTTCCTGTCACAGATATTAATTTCAGTAACAGCCCACACTCCTGTGATGTGATCAACTGAGATCCTGGTTAGGTAATTTCAAAACAAAAAAGTGTACTTTTTTTGCCTTGGAAGGAAGATATATCTGGTTTATTCAGAATTCTGTAGAATCTTCATCCATGGAAAATGTTTTGTTTTTGTGATTTTTTTTTATTTTTACTTTTTTTATTATTAGAATTGGGAACAGTTGGTTTCTGCCTTGTCAGCTACTTGAAGGTTGGCCAGTCCTCTTTCTGAAGGCTCTAATTGAGAGTGGTGGCATTGTTATGAATGTTACGGTGACTTGAATTTCATTACCCAGTAATTACTCACAAGAAGTACAGAACTGTCCATCAGTTGTTGTTTTTTTCTGTTCGAGTTCACGTAGGAAGTAGAGTTTCTTTCAACCTCTAATGCCAGGGGATTTCTACTTTAAATGTTCAGCCAACCTTACCTTATTATTGTATCTACAGTATCTACATCCATCCCAAAGAGAAGCCGAATTTGCCATGCAGTAGCCCAATATTGCATCATCTTATCACATGCTAATATCGCCTAAGCAGTCACAATGTAATATGTGTACTAAAGCAAGTTCTTAGGCAATGACATCACCACCACATTACTCAGACCATGCCTGGTCTTCTGGGAAGGACAAATGAGTGAAGTGTGGAAAATAAAATGACCTACATGTCTGATGTCATTAACTTGGGAGACATTATGATGAACATTTCATGGTTTCACTGTGGTTTCTGAGAGCGAGACGAGTCCACTTCTGCTTGTCCATTTCTTCTTTAGAGCTACAGGTGAAAAAGAGTAATTCTACTTGTCTTTTGTAGATATTTGAGCACAAAGGCAGTTTATGTGTCTTCCTAGAATCGCTCTGACCTTTCCAGTTATTGCTCTATGAGTTTAGAATTGAACCACTGATGGTTTTAACAGATGGCCGGTTATTCATGTAAATGCAATAATACTATTTGCATCTGTATCTGTATTCATCTATAAACCAAAAGTGAGCATGGCCTACACTGTAAACTGTAATGTCTTTTAATTTTATTTTTTCATTTGATTAAAAATTAACCCTACCACTCTCAGCATGCTCTGAAAATTAATTGTGTTCCTCATCCTCAGCTAGTCTGAGTCTCCATTACTGGGGGTAATTTAACCCCAGTGATCATGACTAAGGATGCTGTAAATACATCCAGTGCAGCACATGCACCATCTTAATAAATATGTTCTTTCTTAGTCCAGCAACCTTCATATCTGACAGCATACGAGTAAAAATCTGCTTGTGATCCCAGTCAACCAGATGTCCTGTGAACATTCCTGGCAAGTTTTCCAATCTATGTTCATAATAGTTTATTCATTCTTGCACAAATTTGTACTTTATTACTGATCAACTATATTTGAGCAATTTTAAGGGTTTACTATGAATGAAGTGAGCCACCAAAAAGCTGCCAGCTGACATAAAGAGCACAGAAATCAATCCCTTTGAAAGGTTATAGTATTAGGTACAATCTAATCCCGTGTAATTGGGTTGAACCTCAGTGTGAGCTCTGAGAAACAGAACATTGTGTTTTGCCAGTTTGCACAGCTCGCTAGAAGCTTTATTGTCCCAAAACGTGATTATCCTCACTCTAAGATGGGAGTAATTTCATCTGAAGTCTTCCACGTAGATTTCACGGTGGGAGTCTGAACTTGCAGAGGCGAATAAGTGGTCACACTGTAGCTTTTTTGACAGGCCCTTGGCAACCGATGCAGAAGCACGGTTTTGTTTGCGACTCTCTTCCCCAGACTTTATTTACAGCTGACCATCTGCTGCCGGCATGGCCGCTCCATGTTGCGTATGTTCAGCGGTCAGTTCTAGTGAGGTCACAGAGGCTGGAGAAGGAGCATCTGCAGTGTCTCCTGGTGGTAGAAATGCTTACTGCAGCGTGAAACAAACAGCAAATGGAAGAAATGATGTAAAGTGTGGACAGCTTGAACAGGGATCGGTATGATTTCAGGAACACTAGTTACTGTATATCTGCAGCTGCCGGAATGGCATATCATTCCCAAATTACAAATTCAGTATAGAGTTACAAAGCTATCTTGAGTGAGATGCTGGGGGGAGGAAGTAAAGAATGCTAAAGATTTGGTGGGATTAAGGAAGATAATGGAGCATGAATGCAGCAAACACAGTTGTTATTGATGAAGACAAATAGTTCTGAAGCCTAAAATTAGCCATCTAAAAAAATTTGGACAGTGAGTGCGAATTGAAAAAATGGTACAGAGAAACAGTTCTTAAGTATAGTAGAAGTATACAGTAGGTACTATGCAAACGTTTTAAATTAAATATCACAGTATTAAACTAGTATAAAATGCTAGTAAAAGTACTAAATATACAGTAAAAATGCTCAAATAAAGTAGAAAAGTATCTGTATGTAAAAATACTCAGGTATTGATTTTGGATGAATAGCTAGCTAACTGTTATAGGAGCGGTGTGATGCTAATTCAGACTCAAATTTAGCTCATGCTGATTAAAGCTTTTGAAATTAATGCTAATGTGGGCTAAATTAGTGTTAAAAACAAAGCTTATAGTAAGTAGCAGGCATTTTTAGAGACCTGAGATAAGGTAAAAATCCTAACTAGCTAGTTTAACAAGCTAATTTACAAAGCATAACTAGCTAGCTAATGCAACTAGCTAAATTACAAATCTTAGAAAGTGAATTTTCCAAATTTGACTTTGATGGGAAATTGTAGGGGCTGATATTATTTTTTTTTCACATTATCACAATAATTATTATTTTTTTTAATAGAACAAAGGTAGAGTTTGAGATTTGTACTTAAGTACTTTGAAGATCAAAATTACCTTTGAGGTGAAAATTATGTTTTTTTTTTTCTTGGAAAAAATTTCTCCAGGAAGAGTAATCTTTGATTAAAATAGAAACTATGATTACTAAAGTATTTTCCATTTCTTGATAGCAGGACTTAATAATAATAATGATAATAATAACAACAATAATGGTTATAATACTCAGCAGCCCTAATGACATCTGATTATCTTTTAATCTTCTCTTTACCTTCATCATTAGGATATGTTCCCTCTGCAAACCCCTGACTACAACCCTGACTCTAAGGGTTTTTTTTAAACACTGTAACTATAGTCAAATATTAAGTTTTTACTGTAACAACTTCCTTTTATTTGCCAAATGGAAAATGAACATTCAGAATTCCTCCTCGGTGATACCGTAGCTCAGGTCATTAGGGCTGGAAAAGCTACGAGAAGCCTTCGGAGATTATTATTTTCCATCTGCTGAATGCGAAGAGAAGACCCGGTGCATAGCGAAGTCGGAACAAGACCACGGGGACTGAAATAGCTCGGCTGACTGACTCCGCTAGTGATGTGACAGGAGGGCTGAGAAAAAACAGTAGCTGGAAATAGAAACGGTGCGATCTTTACACGACTCGAGAATGAGCTTCAGCCTGCTTTGTCGAGTCACAAGGTTAAGATTCTCGTGGATTCTGCAGTGTCTCGAATTTAATATGGACTTCAATGGAGTATGTAAAGCACAGTATTTATGCCAAGCAGGCATTTGTAGACACACACGATTAGCCTTTCATTCAGTTTCATGCACAATTTGGTTAATAAGGATGCTGCTGCTGCTGCTGCTGCTGCTGCTGATGTACGAATTATAACTCTGGATTGCCATAATGTATTTTTGCAGTCCTTTTTCTGATCCTTTAAAGCAGGCAGCATCAAGCCTGGGTTTCCCATAGAATTTTTTCTTTACTTTCTCTCTTTTTTATAGTCACAGCTGCAGCGATCTAAAAAGGCTCAAGACTAGAATTAGATATTCATCTCCGTCCAGATGACTCCACATAAGTGTCACCATTTGAATGGTTTCAAGTGGATTGCTTTTGTTTCCCCGTCTTTCCTTTCTAAATAGATTAATTCAAAGCATTGAGTGTGAGCTTCTCAAACAGCCACGGAACTTGAGGCTCTAATCATAGACGGTTTTGTAGAGTGAAATTATTTTTAAGTACATCCTGTAGCTAAATGAGAAATGCATGTCTGTGTGTGCAGGTTAATAAGTTGTCAGTGGCTGTCAGAGTTATAGTGTGACTTAGCGTTTGCTGTAGCATTTTAATGTAAAGAATTTTCTTACGCCAAACTGGATACTGTATACTGTTGGTACTGTACTTAAGTACATATTTCCTATATCTGTACATTACTTATAGTTTTATTACTAATAGTTTTATTAGATTATACTTTTTACTTTCACTCCGCTGAAAAGTACGGCAATTATCTGTACCTTTACTTCATTACCTAACCACAGTGGTGTGTAGTATTTGAAAGGGTCATTTAAAGAGGGAATAGTCAGTCACCTGCTAACTATTATGTGTAGTTGCATGACTTGCTTATTCTTCGAGACTTGGCTAATAACACAGCAGGTGTTTAAAAAAACAGAAGCGCAGATGATTCATGAATCGGGAAGCAGAGAGAGATTTCCTTTACTATAAAAAAAAGGCTACTGTGAGACTAGTGTGATACTTTGAAAGTAAGTACTTGTATACTTTAACTCAAGTCCGTAAGTAAATGGATGACTTCTACTTTTACTTGAGCAATATTTTCACTAGGGAATCTCTACTTTTACTTAAGTACAGGATTTGTGTACTTTGCCCATCTCTGCTCACTGGCCACTTTTACTCGAAAACATATAATGTTCAATATTTTACTACTTCTTTAACCAGGTCTCAGAGCTCCGCCAAAGGGTTTCTGTTAATTCTGCAGCCGAAATACTCCTCAGATAATGCATTTTTTCATACTACAAACTTCTTTTTTACTCCATCTTCGAATGCAATGTTTCAGTGTCTATGCAAACAAGCTATTCCAGAGTCACACCCTGCCAGAGCACAGCAGAGCTGAGCAACAACCCAGAGCATGAGCTCTTCTTATATGGAGTCACATAAAAATATAACTGGCTTTTTTTTAAACCTCGGCCAATAAAAAAAGGGAAAAGGACAAAAGTAGGGATTTTTAAAAATGTTTTTGTTTATAGACACACAATAGAGAATCATCTGAATGTCTTAAAATGATTAAATGGGCATTTTGTACAAGAGGTCCCCTTTAATGTATCCATTTAATCTCAACATTAACGTTTTTTTTATCTATTTAATCTCTAAGCAATTAGCATTTTTACAATTTCAAAATGGTATATCAGAGGAGACTCCATACTGTTTAACCACTCTTTATAGCCGTTTTGAGAAGAAAAATATGGCAGAATGCAGAACACACTGCACAACAATTACTTTGAACCTTTCTGCTTAGCTTTTTATTCTTTTTAAATGAAGTATCTGTATTAGTATCCATTTTAGTAATCTCATATTAGGTTCCATCCCTAATAGACTGAAATGTGTTCGCTATCCCACACCCAAAACATCCCACACACAGGCAGACGTATTGCTTTTCCTGAAGGCCACAGATGTCCGAGCTGCTCACTCTGACCTGCAGCTCTCTAGAGACCTTGAAAAAAAAGGCTAAGATGATCTTTTAGCTGTGAAAGTTGATATCCAACAAGAGTCCTCGCATACGTGGTCACCTGGGTCTCCAGTCCCCTTCTACCCACTCACCCAGTCACTCTCGGACCCGAAGTTGTTCGTCCTGCAGGGTGTAATCACCGCAATTAGACGTAATCACTCCTTAACCTGGTCGAACATCGCTGAAGATAATGACTATGACTATCTCAGCATGGGTGGTGTGTATGTGCAATCATGGCTCTATTTATTGACAGCAAATGCATTTACACAGTCTCCAGCCTTTTCTTTTGCTTCAGAACGCTCTTGCTAAGTCTTTGCTCTAGCCGTGACTATATATGGGTACTTTCCCTGCTCCCCGGCTTAATTCCCCGAACATTCTTACTCATCACACATTCCCAGACCGAAGAAACGCTATTCGACACTCCCTATCCCTCGTTCCATCCTAACGTTCCCTGAAACTTGTGCACCAGATGCTAGCTGACAAAGCGAAAGGGAAGTGATTTCATTTTGTGTCTGAAAGCCTCGAGGGTGACGTAATCTGACCAGCATGACCCTTCTTCACAAAAGGGTTTGTGCTCGCTGGAACCATGAAGTGATTTGCCTTGTAAGGAAGGGAGAAGCACTGATTAGCCTTGGGGAGACATTAGGACACATTACAGTCGTAAGGCTTCTAGAAATCCTCCTTCTGGCCTGATTCTGATTACATTAGCATTTGCGTTACACTTTGTTTTAACGTCCTCAGACATATTTGAGTCATATTTGCATTAGAGTCAGACTGTACAGTACATCAAAGCAACTGTCCATCTTTTAAAGTGTTTTATTTGCTTAAAAGAACAAAAGAGCTTTTTCAACAATTAAACAATTAATATTTTTTTAAAGAGTGACAAGTTGCACAGCTTATCATTTTCATGGTGTGCTTAACATTGAGGAATATCCACAAAATAAATTTGCTTCCTGTTATCACTTGCGATATAGCAGCTATAAACATTTGTTCCCTTAGCAGTCTGTCCCTTTTAAAGAAAATAAGAAAGAAACCACAAAGTGCAATTCATTGATCCTGAAGATGTCGGAAACCTTAAAGTTACAACTTTAAACATTGCCAGGTTCGAAGCTTCTGACGCTGACTCATTCCAAAAATGGGAAATACTCGTCCATGCACGTGTTATTAATATTCAGAGTGTAGCTGTAAAACGGTCCAAGCTGTGCTGTTATAGAAAAAAAAATCTACATTTATTGACCAATCGGAATAAAAAATCAAGCCGCACTGTTTTTTAAGAATGCCCTATTTGAGAGACTCAAAGATATGATGCAATTCAGGAAAAGCTCGACCTGGCTTTGATCACTGCAAAGCTCGGCTCACACATGGATCTTTCGTCTTAGTATGTTTCTCTGGTGTAAAACAGCGAAGAAATGTGACAGGCGAGAAATCTGAGTTGAAATAATGTCCACGTCTGGCGTGTGTCGGAAAGTCGGGAGCGTAAAAGGCCGTCTCTACGTCCTGACGACATGAGTAGGCTTGTAATTCTCGCTCTGAGCATATGGTTCTTGAGACAATCTGATTCAGACCATTCAAATGCCTGCCAAGTGCTCTTTATGTCAGGAACTTTGGGTCTACATTTTATCAGATTGTCTGCATTCCTTTTCGACAGCTCTGAGATGGAACAGCAGTCCAAAATCTTTCAGAAAAAGAATAAATAAAAAAAAGCTGGAAAACGTCTGGCCGGATTTACACTATTGTGTTCGACACATCCCAACCCCAAACGAACATTTTTGCAACCCAGGCTAAGTAATTTTTGGTTTGGTTGATGATTTGATATGATCGACTACTTGTAACGAAGATGAAGATTTGGAGTTAAAAGCTGACAAATGTATGTTAATATGAATTTTAATTACATATAAGGGGCAATATTTGTCCTTAAAATCATATCATTCCAAACTAAGATTTTAAACACAAAACACATATTTAAATCTCAAATTAAATATACATTAGGCTAAAGGTGATGCATCAAGGAGTCCGAGGGAAAGGTAGCGAAAAGGAGTGACACCCAACGTACAGGAACTACTCAGGTATTGTTCTAGCGACTTAGACTTAAAATAACTTTATAGCAAGTGAAAATATCTCAAATCTATTTAAATCCATCTACAATTTCTTAAAATATGATAAATTTAATATAAGAGCATTAAACCTCGTTTTAAAGCATACATTTCTTTTTCTATTCACAGATAATTATGCTAATTTTAGGGATAGAGTTCTGGAAAGAGTTTAACATTATCTTCCAATAAAACATGTAATTTACACTTTATAAAAATGTATTTTTGAACAGAAACTTTCAGCATTTCAGTTCAAGTCACATTGGGGATGGTTGTGTACATGACAAATATAATTAGAATTCAAATTTGGAATTAGTAATTATACACTGCCTGGCCAAAAAAAAAAAAAAAAAAAACCCATCACACACTCTAAAATTTTATTCAATCACCTTAAGCTTTAATTATTGCACACAACATGGTGTCCTGTTCAAGTGTGAAAATGATTCCTCGTGCTCTCAGAATCACTCTTTCACACTCAGTCCTGGAATATGGCGCCTGCCATCAGGACAGAGAAAACCTCCATAGATGTGATAACCTGGTGATTCAGTACATTCAGGTGGTCAGCTGATTTTATTGCCACATAACGTTGCTGAGTCTCGACCTGAGCGACTGAAGCAGCTCCAGATTATATATCCCAATAATGGTTTAAAGGATTCTTAGCCCAGTTTCTAATAGTTTCGAAGCTCCTTAGTGGTGATCTTTGATTTTGATTGATGCAGCCCATTAATTTGACCCTTCTGAAATGATGACCTTTTTTTTTTTTTGACTAGTCAATGTGTATATACATATATATATATATATATATATATATATAGGACATGGCTCGGAACCTTGCAGTCGATCAGCCGTAAATGTGCTCATCCGTGTCTTGAATATTTAATAATCTTGACAATTCACAGTTGAAATCACAGCCCCAGTGTTCAGTACGCCGCATACGGTTTCGCACAGCCACAGCTGGCTGTTTCCACACCTCCTGAAATCCTTGTCATTGCCTGTAATTGCATCAGAGCCATTTTAGGTACAGTGGTGTAAAAGAACCCTTTTCCCTCATGTATATGGTGTGGAAGAAGTGTGTGTTTGTGTGTGTATGCGGTGGTCTTCGGGCCTTCGTTGCCATGACAGCAGGGAGGTACATGCTCATCAATGGGTTTGTGTGAGCCGAGTCTGTGCTTGTGTGTGGTCCACGAAAAACAAAGTAATGGAAGCCTGTCAAAGTCTGAGCCGAGAGAATGGGTTCAGTGTGATGCATTTTTTTAATGGGCTCTTGGCCATTCAGCTTAAAGGATGGGAAGGGTGGCGATGGTGGCTTGGGGGGAGGGGGGGGGGTTCGGTTTCTACTCCTTTTGGGTTTTTTCTAAAGGATGGGGGGGGTGTGATCACCATTCTGAGCTGCTCTTGTGTTCATAATGCTCTCAGTGTGTCCCTATTGAGTACGCAATATTCCAGGAACTGTAGCCAAACCTGTGCAGAAGAGCAGGAGCCAAACAACAGCAAAAACAACTGTCATCCCCATACAGTTATAAACAGACTGACACACACTCGCAGAGGCCTTACATAGCCAAAGCCGACCTGATAATGTTGGAAAAGAGGGCAGTGGTTCATGTTGAAAGTGGGCCAAACTTCTCAGGACACTCCACTGATCTCAGGAGGCGACGCTGTGCATGTTAATTAATTACTTCAGCGAAAGTATTGTAGTTATATTTTACATACAATAACAAATCTTATCTATTTAGCAGTAATATTATACTGTATATATACACAGCAGTATATGACATAATTATGCCTAAGACCTAGCGAAGGATAGGTCCGTCTACTTGCCATCCGGCACATTGGGTGACAGATCTATACCCTTCATGTGGCAGTTATGTACAGGTTGTTAGCTTATTACCAGATTGTACCAGAACTCTTGGGGGAAAAGGACCTTGCTCGAGGGTCAAACAGTGATGTCAGGGCTTGAACCGGGGATCTTCTGGTCAGCAGTCCAACACCTTAACTACCGATCCACCCTTGCAACCCAAGATCTAGCGAAGACTAGCTAAAAAACTAGCTAACAACCTATAAACTGATAGTAACGTTTGTCACAGGTTTAGAATCTTCGTTTCAATTAACACTACCAGCAGGACATTTTGGTTGTCATTAATTTGTCAGCATTATGGACATTGGGACAACATTGATATTGGGCTGTTTTTTTTAAGTTAGAATGGCTTTGATGACAATAGGATAACGTTGTCCTAACGTCACAAAAAAGGACTTCACCAGATCTCGAACTCAGTCATTCAAGATTATCTCATCATCATTTTATTAATGTCATTCTAATTTTCATCTGGGCATTGATACTGTAGGTCAGTGGTAGGTGGTAGTTTTCTAGCATGTCATGTGTGTTCAATTCCCACCCAATGTCCAAACCCCAGCCACTGGATGTAGTGCCGGTCCCAAGCACATAAAGATGGGAGGGTAGCGTTAGGAAGGTCATCCAGCGTGAAACCTGTGTCGAGCTGTTGTTTCAGAGCGTATGGTCCGCTGTGCCGACCCCTCGACGGGAACAGCCGATAGACCAACTTTCAACTATGTAAGAAAAAAAAAAAAACGAGGATGTTAAAAATTCCCAGTAGAAAAGAGAAATTTAATGCAGCATAACAGCAAGAAAGTACATGAAGCACTTCGGAGTCAGAAGAACAACTTGCAATATCTGGTCTAAAGCATTTGTACTATTCCTACAACAAACCCTCGAACCGCTCACGTTTTATATACAATATACCGAAAGCAATTGTAATGAAAATCTATTGATCGGCTACTTTTGAACGGTAGTGATCACATGTGTCCGTTGTTATGCTTTAGATGAAATCGCACCTACTATTTACATACTACTGAGACCTTAAAATAACATAAAGTATAGGAAAAAACAAGGCTGGTTTTCGATGGTCCACTGTCTTACCCAGCTGTAGATGATAGACTGTCACTCTGCTAGTAAGTTTTACATCTTACTGCAATCTGAATGGATTGTCCCTATGAGGAGTGAGTCATCTGGGGGATAAACATCCTCTGGAGTGGAGATTGGGTCGGTGCAGTCTGTCATTTCTTACAAACTCAATGTTGTCCTGATGATGAATGTCATTGCGACATCTTTACAACCAAATTACAAACATCTTCTGATGTTATTATCTTGTTTGGGCTATAAAGCTGACACAACTTTTAACATCTCAGACTTGCTGATGCTTTCAAACTACAAGACTAACAAAAAAAAATGATCGAGCAAATGATTGAGCAGGAGTGCAACTATTAGTAAAATATAAAAAAAATTCGTTTGACAGTTTTTTGCTGCCCAGACCAAGACCACGCCTCTCTAGAGTCTCTCTTTCCTGAAACATATTCACTGGGAGACCTCCACCTCTCCAAAGAGCAAGCTCCTGTACGATCTGCCCCCACAACACCCCCCCCCACCCTGTGAGATGACCCCGAAAGCAGGAAAGTGGGACAGATGTTTTATTGTACGCTGGTCTTTTGAAGAGTGCGCGTCCATCGTCTGGTGATGCACTCACGCTTTTACGAGGCACACACACTGCACCCTGTTGTGTACGTTTGTATGGAGCGCTTTGAAGCATCACAGTGGAAAGATCATAGCGAGTTGTGCGAACACACTCCCGAGTGCTATTAGACAGACCGACAGACTGATAGACAGACAGACAGACACCCAGGTCTGGTATTGCTATGGTAACGACAGGGCTGCTGTTGGTAACCCTGGTGACAGGCCATGGGGGGTGGAGGAGAGGGCTTGTCCTAACATGTGATGTAAGGAGCAGAAAGGAAGGGAGACAGGAGACGGGGAATTGTGTGTGTGTGTGTGTGATTGTGTGTGTGTGTGTATACGTTTGTGGCTCGCTGCGGTGATTCCGGCATAGATTCTCTCCCAGCAGGCTAACGGGACACTCCGGCACACGGAAGCAGATGTCCATTGTAGTGTTTTTGAAAGCTTACGTCCATTTCTGTTTCGTCTTTCCCCTTCCCCCTTTCCTATCTCCGTGTTGTTGTTGTTTTTTATGCAATAGGTAGAGCTTCCCATCATGAATAAGTCAATCATTTTTGGCTCGCACCACTGAATAGGTTTTTTTTTTTAGCCCAGATGAATCGTCCTGAATTATTAATATCTCAATTCGGGCATTGAGGGATAACCAGCAGGGTTTGGGAGCGTTCCAGTCATAAGGAGAGCGAAAACAATAATGAAAGAAGTGCAGCTGTTTTGTCTCAAATGCTAGAATTGTAACATCTATCGATTCTTTTGTCACGCGTCGTCCTATAGACAGCTGTCAGCTTCAGAGTTGTGTGAGAACCAGATGTCCCAGACCTCTTTGTTCTTCCTCTGTCTCTTTGTTTCATTCTGTTTGCCCTCCACAAGCACAATCAATACTTCCTGTCCTATCCTCTTTCCCTTGCCAATGAGACAATGTTAATTTTAGAACACACTTTCTTGTTAAAAAAAAATCATGTCCTAAAGTTGTTTTGGAATATACAAAGTGTAATTGGGTGTTTTGTTCCAGCAGGTTAAAATTTTTTTTTTATATATATATCAGAGAAGATTTGACAGATGATACTAAAAATAATTATTCTCTTAAACAAGGGTGGACGTTGCTACCTGATCAGCGTCTGACATTTGCTGACATCACACTAGGTACAGATCGCTTCGTGCCCAAGTGCTTTCACTTCCCCACCTCCTCCTCAGCTTTCACATTAGTAATGTTGTTCAGCACCCGAGTACACTGGTACCTCGGTATAGGGACATAATCCGTTCTGGATGTGAGCTCTTAAGGCGAATTTTTTTATTGTGAAACACATTTTCCCTAGGAAATAATGCGGATAATCCGTTCCAGCCATTCAAAATTATTACTATTATTATTATTATTAGGACACATGGTTCCAAGTCTTTACAAAATCTTGCACAGAATGCAAAATACCCCACAAACATTTATGTTAGCGTATTTCACTTTGCTTTCTACTGACGCAAACAAGTTTTGAGCGGCTCCCGCATGTACGCGCAACTTAGCCGGAGTTAGCTGAATTTGCAAAAAAAAATCAATTAATGAGAGCAATGGAACAACTCCGGGACAATTTGTGCTTTACGTTATAGCAGCTGCAAACAATCTTTCCCTCACCACTTCTCATTTTTTCCTCTCTCTCTCCAGGTGAACGAGATAAAAACATGCATCTTCTCCTGACCTTTACTAAGCACTGACAATTTAGACGCCTTCCACAGATGTTCCACAAACATCTCCTTCTCTTAAAACTTATCAACCATATCAACAATTCTACATTTTTTCGGTGTTCAATAACAACTCGCTTTTTAAAAATATCTATTTACTTTTCATATATGAAAATAGATTTTTTTCCAACTTTCATCAACATCCATTGTTTTTTTTTCTTCGCCCGACTGCTACAGACTCAGCAATGCTCTAATTAATATATGCAGTCCATGATTGTGTGCATACAGGGGTGTTTATCCGGCGTCCCTGATTGCATCGGCTCATGTCTGCTTCACAAGACAGCGATATCAGATGGAAACCACAAGAGAATTTACATATTTAATTGTTAAAAACAGTAAACAAGTTAACACAGGTCTCAGAGCTTTCCCAGTGTGTGTATGCGTGTT
Organism: Clarias laeviceps; assembly: GCA_030014305.1. Taxonomy (NCBI): domain Eukaryota; kingdom Metazoa; phylum Chordata; class Actinopteri; order Siluriformes; family Clariidae; genus Clarias; species Clarias laeviceps. Next base: position 1,835,152 of record JAQMYJ010000011.1, on the reverse strand, counting down.
GATTGATACTCCAGCTGAAATGCTCCTTAGATATAATGCATTATTTCATCCTTCAAACAGCCTGTGTTTCACTCCTCTTTTAAACGTGCCGTTTCTGTGTCTGTGTTAATCAGCTCCTGCTGAGCCACGACTGAGCAACAAGCTGGGTGAAGGATATCTTCTTATATGAGGCCACCTTATAGGGAAAAAACATTAATGGCTTGTTCATGTAGGAAAAAGGACAAAAAGCAGGAAACGTCTTATTTTCAGGTAGAATAGAAAACGTCTCATAAAACGCTTTAATTTGGAACCTTTGAGAACGAGCTGATTTGCTAACTGCTAGGATTGCTTTGTCATCTTTTACTCTCCCTGCTTGGCTTTGTTATTCGCACAGCTGGCCGGCAGCCATGATGGACTGTGTTCCAGCTACTGTACTCGTTTCATACAGCTAGTCCACACATTCTCTCTTTTTGAAACACATGCTAGTGTTTCCTTTAATTAGGCCCTGCTTCTAGTGTAAGTGAAACTCTAATATGCTACATTATGAAAATCATGCTTAAGATTTTTACAACTACCTCTCTCTCTCTCTCTCTCTCTCTCTGCAAAATCAAAAGTTTAGGTGGTAGAGTCAGAGCTGTTCCAGCTCCTCCTATCTGCGTAGAGTTATGTACTGTATTTCAGGCTTAGTTAAATGTGCACAGGAATGATCTGTATTTTGCGCTTTACTCACCCAGATTGAAGAGATTCTGTCATCAAGATACATTTACAAACGCACAGCATTTATAGAGCTAGCTGCATGTTTGTAAATCGCAAACAAAAACTGGATCTGCGTGTAACTAGCTGGTCATGTCTTCGCTGCTTAACACCCAGAAGCTTGTCTTAGTGGTTAAGCCATGTAAAGTTTAGCATAAACTGGAGCTGAGTTACTCTGAGTTGACTTAAAGTGCAGCGTCAAGGTCAAAACTTATTGTTTGCACGGTGCCCAATTTATCGCTGCCCAATGTGTGGCTGCTCATTGTGTCGCTGCCCAATCTGTCGTTGTCCAATGTGTTGGCACCTGATGTGTCATTGTGTTGTTTAAAGTGCAGTGTCAAGGCATCAAAGCCCAATGTGTTGCTGCCCAATGTGTAGCTACCCAATATGTAGCTACCCAATGTGTTGCTGCCCAGTGTGTTGCAGCCCAATCTATCATTGTCCAATGTGTTGGTGCC
>JAQMYJ010000011.1:1795617-1830018 GCA_030014305.1 Clarias laeviceps | reverse complement strand
AATGTAGAAAGAAATAAAAATCAGGAACCATCATGGAGTTAGAAAGTGACCCCAAACTTTTGAACGGTAGTGTACATCGGGGACCCTTAGTGGAGGCGGCCTTTATCTCTGGATAATTTCAGGATTTTTTCTTTGTCAGCATAGTAGTGGAAACGAGCAATTAATGCCCGAGGCCTTTCCCCCGGTTTCGGTTTTGGTGCTAGAGTCCTGTGCGCGCAGTCTACCATCATGATGAAATCCCGCAGGCCATCAGCTCCGAATAACTCCAGTAGCAGATCTTTGATGATTCGAGTTGGATTTCCTGCTTCAACTCCATCAGGAATCCCTACAAATTTTAGATTCTGCCTCCGGCTACGATTCTCCAAGTCCATACATTTCTCCTGTATTTTCTTGTGTTTTTTTGGCCATGCGTTCATGAGACTGTTCTAGTACTGCCACTCTGTCCATCGTGTCACTCAGGGCTTTCTCCATCTCTGTGCTCTCGCCTGACGATTCGGCCTGTGTCTTGTTTGAGGCGGCCAGCTCCGAGAAAATTTCCTCTCTCAGCGCACGCAGGTCCTCCTTCACCCCTTCTCTATTTTTCCCATCTCCAAATGAAGATTTTCCATTTGCGATTTAATGTCCTGAATCACTGCCGTTCCATGTGTCTGTAGTTCGGCTCTGAGTGCGCTCAGCGAAATAGGAGAGTTGTCGTCTTGCGTAGAATCTTCCATTTTTCTTTTTACTGCTTTCTGCTTTTGTAACATGTTGGATTTTTACATAAACTTGTCGGTAGATTTGTATCTAAAAGTCTTAACTACAAGAAGTCTTCACTGAAATGCCATTGTTTTACCTGGTTAATTGGTCTATTGGGCTAAAATTGTTTATTTATAAGAGGAGCTCCCTTTTTCTGCTGCTCACTCCATGCGGGCGGAAGCGGAAGTCAGATCTCTATTCTTAGCATCTTTTTCTCACATTACTACACTTTGCGTAGACTTAATTTCATCTTCGTCTTCTGTTCATGCAGCACCAGAGCGAACGCTCCTGTAGGTGACCTTGAGGGTTGCCTGTTAATTAACGCCTTCGGTTGCGAAGTTCTCTCCCTGTTGGTTCTATGGTTACACATGCTTTTAGTGTAATGATCAATTCACCAAGCGCCACTCTCCAGGATTAAAATGGGACTTTTTTTTTCCACAGTCATACATGACCTACTTTATGCTTTAACCTTCGATCTTTATATGATACACACACACACACACACCAAAACTAAAAATAGTGTGGATTTTGGTGTGCCTTTGACAGATTCCTGTTGTGATCGTCTTCTGATTCTGCCATGCCTTACAATTTGATGCATTTTGAGATGGTTTTCTGCTCACCATGGTTACGTAGCCATCTTGTCATCTCAGAGCAGTCTGCCTGTTCTTCTCTCATCAACATATTGCAATGGATGTTTTCAGTTTTTCACACCATTCTGTATAACCTCAATGCAATAAGGTTGAGGACATAATCAGTTTCTGAGATGCACATTCCACCCTGTCTGGGAGCAACAACCATACCACCCGAGTCACAGTAATTAATATCACATTTTTCCTCTTATCCTGATGATTCACGTGAACAGTAACCGAATTACAATTTCATGCGAAGTGCTGCTGCAACATGATTGTCTGCATGAAGGACCAATTGTTCCTATTAAAGTGGTACGTATATTTTTATTGAGTGTGAATGTGTGCAGATTCTCATACGACACATTTAAGCATGCACTCATGCACAAAACAAGCCTGGTTTCTCATTAATACGAGTCATATTTTGCATGTGGTTTTGGTTTGCAAGGCTGTAGGCAGTACTTGGGAAATGTTCAATGGCTTTGGATTCCTGGAAAAAACAAAGCAGACATTTTTTTTTCTTTTTTTCTTGAGGCCGACAGGACACAGCGAGCCTCGTAGTGACAATCGGATTAACAGATGATTCTCGGGAGAGTGGCGTGGATGACATGATCACAAATGAATTTCAAACGAGGCCATGAACGGAAGTCATTTCCTGAATTGCCTGTTTAAACGTTCTCCTGCTCGTCCCTTTTGGATTTGTGACTCTTGTTTACTCGCACCTCCGTATCCACGGTGTAATTAACAATGAAGAAAGACACAGGGCCGTACTTATTTTCTCCTTACACAACCCGCTTCCTTTTTTGGAGTCCATGGAGCTTTAGAGACTGCAGACTGTTTAGCATGTTAGCATCATTCCCACACTAGAGCACAATGGCAGAGGCCCCCCGCTTGCCACTCTGTGCATACCACGCTCTGAGCTCACTGACGTTCTGAGCTGCATTTCTAGGTCAAGGGAGGCTTTTATGAATAATAAAGAGAATTCTATCACTCCAGTAGAAAACTCTGCCGATTCTAGTCTTTCTGTATTTCTCTCACTCACTAAATTATAATTAATATATTTCATTATTTAATCTGTCACACACTGACCGACTCGGTCAAGAACAAAAGTCTTTTTTTTCCCCCCATTAACGTGTGTAATTTTTCCCACCATTTTTTTATTTATTTTTTTTTTAGCCTAAGAGATGGAACATTCTTCGGTCCCTTGTACTGCCATTTTGGAATAATACACTGTGTGTTTTGAAACTTGAACACATTTTTATTTTGGCCTATAAAGTACTTACTACAAATCAGAAACCACATGAAAACATTGCTTTCGAACCTACAGAAATATGTTCATTTCTGTTTATTCAGTAATATGGCTATTAACACAGCAGGCTACAAAATGTATTGCCTTGTCTTATAAACTAGCTTGTTTAAATTAGCAAGCTAGTTCAGGTGTGTGTGTGTGTGTGTGTGTGTGTGTGTATATATACTAGCTAGTTTCCTAAAAAAAAAAATGTTGAATTAAACATCTATTTACATGTTTATGTTTTGTTTGTGTTAATTTACTGTTGCTTGATGGTTTGTTGCTGGCTAGTTTTGTTTTGTAAATTAGCTTGTTGAACTAGCAAGCTACGTAAATGTTATAAAATAGCTGCTTAATATAAATAAGCTTGTTAGGAGTTAGGTAGTGAATATCTACAATGTCGGTCTTTTTGTTCTTAGTGAAATATTTACCTTTTAAGACTCATTGTTAGCAAGCTAGCTTTTAGGATCCAGCTAATTTTCGTATTGTGAAACGCATTTTTCCATAGGAAATAATGTAAATGTAGATAATCTGTTCCAGCCATCCAGAAATATTAACAATATTAATTATCATAATAATTTCCAACACTATAATCATCTTTTTGCATATAAAAATCAATCAAAGCATTTAGAAAAGATGTACTGTATAAATAAAGTAAAATATGAAATAAATAGACATTAAACCTTACTTATCCTTAATTTATGATTCCTCTTGGCACCGGCTGCTTTAGAAACCAAACTGAAAGCAGCTCCCTTTTCTTCTTGCTACCGTCCTTGATAACATACTTGGGACCCCATGGTGTTATGTCTTCACTAAATCTTAAAATGCGAAAGAAAAGAAAATCACAAAATGCAAAAAATTCACAAAAAATATGTAAACTCTCTTCACTTAGCTTTCCACTGACACAAACAAGTTTCGTATACCTGAGGCAAACTTCTTGCAAAATTTCAGTTCTTAAGGTGGAATGTTCATATGCCGAGGTACCACTGTACTTCTTGAATACTCATTGTATTAAAAAAGAATTTCCTGCTTCTACACTTTTATTCCAGGCCAATCTTAAGCACAGCGTCTTTGTACTTTTTCCACCTTACATAAACCTTTCACTCAGAGTTTCACCATTTTCTCATGTGCTTGGTTTGGTTTTCTTTTTCGTCTTTTTGTCCTGCTGGATTCTGGCCAAGGCGACAAGCTGGGAATAAGCTAAGGTTGAGTCAGGCCAAGGGCTTGATGGGAACACTCATATTTGGTTTGTGAGTGAGAGTTTTTCCCCGGGGCTACGGCTGCTGATCATTAACAAGTTATAGGAGAAACAGCCGGAGTGAGGTGAGGCAAGAAGAACAGATCGATTTAGTACCACAGGGGCGGGTGTTTAGACCCGGCAGAAGTCTACAGCTTTATCCCAAGGCTGCGGCATGGTTGGAAAGGTCACATTAGCACATTTTTTCCATTCTTTTGTGCCTTAATATATTTCTTTTCTTGCATTGACTGTAGCTGGTAATTAATAACAAAGAAAAAATTCTATTGATGAAATTCTTCAATCAATTAGTGATGTGATGCTCTACGACACTGAATGGACATGTTTAAGCTTCGTTACTTATTATCAAACCAGACTAGCATCATCTGTTCATGAGAGACCTATCCATCTCAAATGCATGAGGAAATGAGGACCGAGCGGGTTTACCAGCTGAATATAATATGGGCCTGAAATCACAACTGGTGTACGTGTTTCTCAGTGTTGTGACACCGGTATGATACTATATCCTAAAGCTCCCATTGTTGATCAATATAGTGCATCAATCCTTTCATCCCTCCATCAAAAATTAGTTAAGGAGATCTTATTTCATATTTTTAGTTCTTGGAAAACACTTGAGTTACAGTAAGTGCACTCTAGATGTTTTATATCCTGCCACACAGGGTGTGTTATGTACGGTAACGCCATTATCAGTATACAGTGTGTTTGTGGCTGTGCTCTCATTCTGATTTCCAGGGGAAAATGGTTGGCATTCATTCTTTAATAATTTTGAAGAGGGCGGAATACAGACCCTGAACACGGCCCAGAAATTCAGAACCGTGTGTTTGAGTATGAGTGACACCACTCAGCAATGTATATTTTGTGTTTTTATGTTGCGGTCGCATCAATGTCATAAACCTGGTTTAAACAGTAACGTGATGCCACTGTGCACTCTAAATTGTGTAGAAATTATGCAGTCGGTATGCCCAGAGGAGCTGGAGATCCGTCATGCGTAATGCTTCCTACCAGTGCATTAGACCTTCTGTTCCTGTGTTTGTTGTGCTGCGTGGCATAGCACCACACTCCTACGCCTCGCAGCAATGAGAGGATGAGATCCACAAAAAAAACCATCAAGGCATCAAAGCAGTGCCGTATCTACACTATATCAAATCTGTCATGCTTCTGTCAAATATATTCCTGTCATTATGCTGTAGTGTCCATACAAGCGCTCGTCCTCGATTCCTAATATTGTTTCTCCCACAGTACAGACAGTAATGCCGTGTTTTTTGTGTTTTTTTTTATCCCCCTCTGGGTTACTGTAACTACATCCTTGACCTACAATGAACTGTTTTTGACCTTGTCGAAAAGCCATTTCATTCTCTGAAACTATACTTCGCTGTGCTTTTGAGAAATTGATAGACTATGTTGTATTTAACGAAAGCAGCACAAAATATCAGTTGTTTATTTCCATCATGACAATATTAATGGTTAATAGTAAAGCTCAGGAAAACCTCAACATTAACAAGCCATTTAACTAACAGCGTCTATGAAGGACTGTGTATTTTACATGAATAACATACAGTAGGACCTTTTGGTCTGTTTTGGGTGTGTGTGTGTGGGACTTAATGAATACTGAGAGAATCACTTTATAAGCAGCAATTGTTTGCAAAAAGAATCCTGCCTAAGGGCAAGTATTAACTTTGTAAAAGCCAGTTTTTACCATTTGGAGCTAACATCTTGTAAAACTCAATTCTCAAAGCAAAAATCTTGCTCTTAAATTTAAAATTTTGATATAATTATATATGTATATTATATGTCGCTTGTTTCTGGAAGTCTCTTCGAGATCTGGAGATATTGGAGATCTACACTGTAAATTTTCTCCTCCCTTGCCAGTTAATTTTTTTTTTTTTTAGATTTCAGGTCTTTTATAGTATGTCCTGAGCATTGTGAACAATCGTGGTCATTCCAAATTTCACCAGAATCCAAAAAGCAATTCAACCTTTTGGTATTTTGTGCTTTTGCTTTATTTTAATATCTCGACTAATACCTCCTTTCTATCTCTTTTTGTGTTTGCAGGGCTTTGTACACATACGAAGATGAAAGCAACGATCTAACGTTGGCGTCATCAGGAGGTAGGTCATTTTCAATCGTAATTTCCCCTAATGTACATCTGCTACATCTCCAATTCCAATAACTCTGTCATAGTGATGAATAATGTTCATTTTCTCCATGGCAATTAGCATAATTATCTCTGGAATGAAATATCTGTTTCAGACAGAGTGATGTGCGTTCGATGATTGTTGTCTATTGTTAATAACCGTACAGAGTTTAGAGTTTGAATCCTGTTCAGCGTGCCTGTTTTCACTACAAATGCGAAACCTCGTTCTAAGGGTTATGGCTTATCCAATTGAACCGCGTGGAAACTCTCTCTCTCTTTTAGCTCGGTAAACCTGTAATTTATCGGAGCGGTGGAACAGGGTGATGCGGGGAGATCTAAGGCCAGCTTTTAGAAGGTGGCGTTGTTGGTAGAGGACTCTGTTCGAGTGTGAATGCATCACAATTGAGGTCCATTCATTATTTTCAGTGGGACGCTTATTTTATTCAGACGAGAAGTAATTACTTTACACGACCTGCTGCATATTATAAGTATGAAATAACACATAATGGGCCACGCTGCTATAGAAGGAGCCCTGAAATGGATTAATTTTATAAAGTAACACCGTCTGAGGTTTATTCTTCTTATATAACAGCAATTTCCCAACAATTCCATCCATCCATCAATCCTTTATCTATCTAAGTATCTATTGTCTAGTGTCACCTGGGCATGGAATTTATCCCAGGGAACTCAGGGCACAAGGTGGGGTACATCCTGGATGGCAGGGCACAAGCATAAGCACCTACTCACACACCTAATCACACACTGTAGGCAATTTGGAAACAGAAACCAACCTAAAGCACAACACTTCGGATTGTGGGAGGAAACCCGAATACCTGGAGGAAACCCAACAACCACAGAGAGAACATGCACACTCCATGATTCAAACCTCCAACCCTGCCAATGAATCAAAAATTTATAATGAACATCAAACCTATTATAGTCACATTTAATATTATGAAACATCCATGAGGAAAGTTAGGACCTCTCTTGACTCACATTAAACTTACATTACAGCTATAAGCACTCGTTCTCCTAACAGTAAGATTATAACATGTACAGTACCAGTCAAAATTTTGGACACACCTTCTAATTTAGTGTTTTTTGATTAGTGAATCATTTTCTACATTCTAGAACAATACAGTGGACCCTCGCACAAAATGTAATCCGTTCTGCTTGAGTTTGTAACCCGGAATTCTGTATAGCGAAGTGCATTTTTCCATGGAAAACAATGTAAATGCGGATAATCCGTTTCAGCAACCAAATTATTACCAAAAATTCCAAATTTCCAACACTTTGATCTGTTTTTGCATATGGAAACAATAAAAGCGTATTAATGAAGTAAAATATAAAGTAAACAGACATTAAACCTCACTTAACCTTTACTTATGATTATGATTTTTTTTGCCGTATGGAAACAGTACCATTTAAAACATGATTTTTTTTTCATGTTTCATGTTCCAGACAATCAGAACACAGTAGTACAGATTCTTTCTTTCTTCATTTCCACTGGAAGTGGCTCCCATTTTCTTCTTGGTACCATCCTTGTTAACTTTCTTTGGACTCGGATATTGTGCGTATATTCTCACTAAATCTTGTACAAAAACACTTTTCTCTACTCACGCAAGCAAGTTTTGACCGGCTACCAGAGGTGAGCTTTTGTTCGCTTGTATGCAGAAAGTGCTTCACATTTCGCAGCAAAATCCAGCCAAAATTTTGAGTTTCTAATTTAAAAAATTTGCTAACGGGGCGTTCGTATGGCGAGGGTTCGCTGTAATAGGGATTTAAAAAACTATGAAATAATAACATATCAAATTAGGCAATAAACATAAAGGTCAGCTGTTCTGGACAGTTCTTGCAGTTCTTGCAAGAATAGTACAGTCAAGTGCATTTGCAAAACCCATCGAGCTCCAGGATGATGAAACTGTCTCTCATGAAGACCTTCCCAGGAAAGCAAGACCAAAACTGAGCTCTGCTGCAGAGGAGAAGTTCATTTAGAGTCACCAGCCTCAGAAATCACCAATTAACAACCAGCACCTCAGATTAGAGCCGTTATGAAGGATTTACAGAGCAGAAGTAGCAGATATACATCTCAATATCAAATAATAAAATAAAAATCAGGAAAGACCATGGAGTTAGAAGGTTGACTGCTGGTGTATTTATATTACTTATGATAGCGGAGACAATGAAGGAGAGGCTAAAGTGCATTTATGCGATGAAGAGTGATTTAATGTTACAGATGGAGCTACTCAGAGCTGTGCTGTTGCAGAAAATTAATCAACAACCTTAGATTTGAGAAGACACTCTGGTGTAATCACCTTTACTCATTCATTAGTGAAGCAAAGTGACTGGGACGTGTCATCATCTTTTTTAACCTGAGCTGCAGAGAAGGTTTGTGTGTGTGTGTGTGTGTGTGTGTGTCTCCACATCTTCTTCCAGAAGCCTGGGTCTAAGTGCCTGGTTCTGATTTAGCTTTTTATACTTTCAGTACATCTGCGAGGAAGTGAGTCACTAAACCCGACTGTCTGCTCCGCTAATTAACTCTGCGGATCCTTCGACTTTGGAGGTCTCTCACACACTTAGACAGACCGCTTCTTGACACACACTTAACCTTTTCTTGGATTATAATGCGCTGTTAGTGTGGCTCTTCCATAATGTTTGTCTTTTTATTATAGGACTAAAGTTAATTCCTGTCCAGAAAGCTCACAATGTTGAAGCTTTTTTAGATTTAGAGTGGAATTAGGGCTTACAGTTTAAAACAATGGTCGTTTTAAATATTGAGCTCATGCTGCAAGATGCACTGCAGTACCTTGTTGCTTTGCTGTCTAGAACCGCTTTTACTTTTTGACCAAGCTGATGTAATGATGATGATTGTAATGAGCTTGGTGTTAATAAACTGAAAATGATTTTAACTCAGGGATTAAAATATGTCTTAGAGCATACCAATGATATACCATTCATTCTTCTGTATCTAGTCTTGGTGATAGTTAGTGTAGCAGTCAGCTGTCAACAAGCACTCGAATTTGTACTACAGTAAGTCCCCTACATACGAACATTCAAGTTACGAACTTTGGAAGATATGAACATGCATTCTCACATGTTAAATCGCGGAAGTTAGATCACATGTCCAGCATTGTCACATGCGTGTAGCGCCAAGCAATAACGATGGAGACAAAAGTGAAAATAACGGGGAGAATGGAGCGAGGTGAAAAGATGCCAGACATCACTCATTCATTTAAACATGAATTGTTCAACCATCGCCACAATTCTAAAGAACACTGTACTGTAATATAATGTACTGTATATAGCCAATTGTGTTAGTACCCTAGTACCTAGACAATGTTTGTTGGACTTACAAACAAATTGGACTTATGAAAGAGCTCCCGGAACAGAACTCGTTCATATGTAGGAGACTTACTGCACTCAAACCATTTAGCTATTAGGATAGTGTTCCTGAGCATCAGATTATCTGCGTAAAAACGTACCACGTTACTACTCCATAAATAGCTTGCAATTTAACGCATCAACTAAACAAAGTGTCTTATGTTATCCAATTAGCTAACTTTAGCTTAGTGCACTGATATCATGTTTTAATTAAGAAACCCAAAATCTTAAGTAGAATAAAAATTTTATTTATTATGCAGCTCTAATTAGTCTAATAATGTTATTGCTATCACAGGCATATACTGTAGCAGCTGACTTGTATTATTTCTACAGCAGCATGATGGGGACTCAAACGGTTAACTCTCTGGGTCACTAATCGGGAGGTCAGGGGTTCAAGCCCCGGTACTGCCACATTGCCACTATTGAGCCCTTGAGCAAGGTCCTTAACCTTATATCCTCCAGGGGTCGCTGTAATCTATCCTGTGCTCTGACCCCAGCTTGCTAACAGGGATGTGGGGAATAAAAATCAGTTCACTGTGTGAAAATTAATTGAATCTTGATGATTGTGTCCCATGTGTTAACATTTCTTTAACAAGTTAACACAAGTCTCAGAACTTCCCAAAGTGTGTGTGTTAAAGTCCTAGATGAAACACCCATCAGATAATCATCCAAATGTGCTGTTTCGGTGTATATTTAAATGAGCTACTGCTGAGCCACGCCCCTCCAGAGTACAGCAACAAGCCAGAGGGGGAGGGGCTCTTTTTATATGAGGTCACAATTAGGAAAAATCTAATTACAGTGTTAGATATAATATAATATAATGTGTCTAAAATGATAACACAAAAACATTGTCTTTTTTTGGGAATATAGTGGATAAAAAATGGTGAATCCTTGAGACTCACCTGGCGTCTGTTAGCATACCTGCCATCTGTTAGCATACCTGGCGTCTGTTAGCATACCTGGCGTCTGTTAGCATACCTGGCGTCTGTTAGCACCTGCCGTCTGTTAGCATACCTGCCGTCTGTTAGCATACCATGCGTCTGTTAGCATACCTGGCGTCTGTTAGCACCTGCCGTCTGTTAGCATACCTGCCGTCTGTTAGCATACCTGGAGTCTGTTAGCATACCTGCCGTCTGTTAGCATACCTGGCGTCTGTTAGCATACCTGGAGTCTGTTAGCATACTTGGCGTCTGTTAGCATACCTGGAGTCTTGCTAAGAAAATGAGTTTGGATTATATTTGTCAATACTCTTGACTCTAGATCACGTTTTATGACAAATGAAATCCCAAAAGTTTTTTTTTTTTGTTAACAAAATATGTCTTCTTTAAAAGAATGAAGTCATTCGATGTCTTTCTTTCCAGACGGCGGCCTGGCTGAAATCATGGTCAACTTCGATAACAGCCGCATCATGTACGGCTTCTGCAGCCTGAAGGAGCCGACGGCCGCCCTGCCGCGCTACATCCTCATCAACTGGGTGAGTCAGGACGCTGGAAAGGAAAAGTCTGACTGCTCCTTAGAGAACGTGTCAGTGTCCTGTTGCTCCGGCTCGCTTTACATGACTGTGTGTGTGCATCATTTCAAAACCCGCCATGGCCCATGAGCTGGGGTAGTTCTTAAGTCTGACATGCTGAGCTCAGTGTTTTTTCATATATATTATTACAGTCATTAGATTATAATAGTCTAATGTCTATCTCTCTCTCTCTCTCTCTCTCTCTCTCTCTTTCTTTCTTTCTGTGTCACTGTGATCAGTTTGAACTACCTGCGTAAAGTTCCCTTTGAATCAGCAGTGATCATATTGTTAAAGATAAAAATATAAAGATATCACTGTCGGTGCTCCTGGTGCTCGGTAAAAATGAGCAAAGAACTGAGCAAAACCGTTATTCATCTCAAGGTTTTTGTAAAAACTGTGGGTGGTTTAAAAGGAAAAAGAACCCTTTTCAGAGCTGATGTTCGTCAGTAATGACTCTTTTACTTGAGTGCGTGATTGTGATCCCTGAGGACTGGCGTGCCGCGTTTTTTAATGACATGCAATCCTTATGATGTATGTTCAGGTTGGTGAGGACGTCCCTGATGCCAGGAAATGTGCCTGCGCCAGCCATGTAGCCACCATCGCGGAGTTTTTCCAGGTGGGTCTCACTAAGGTAAAGTAACCCCTTTTCTATCTCTGAACCAGGTAACGTCGTGTCGTGTCGTGTCGTGTCGTGTCGTGTCGTGTTCGTGTGTGTGTGTGTGTCTCGAGTACATGATTATACAGTACTTAAAGGAGCAGTTTGTAAATTTTAAAGCCTGCTTCAGATTGCGAAAGGAAATTGCTGTGAAAACATTACGCACCCTTTTCATAAAAATTTGCCATTTATGCCTTCTGCAAAAGAAGCAGCTGTATAAACTGGGGGCGGGGTTTATTTTTTGGTAAACAGATGTCTTATCCTAAGTGCAATCAAAGGAAAAAATGTCAAGACAAGAGCTGCATTTATTTGGCATGACATGCGCAGTAAAATAAAATAAAAAATGCATCAAATTCTTCTTCTTCTTATTATTATTATTATTGTGCAGAAATATTGTCCTATACAATTAAATGTCTCTTATTCACCGTAGTGTGCATTTGCACATCTTTTAAAAACTCGAATTAATACTATCAGGCTAGGAAGACCTTTAAGCCTTTACACACTGCACCTTGTATTTGTACGCATTTTGCCCGGTTTGTCTACAGTTTTCCTCGTTGCATGCCGTGTCTGCTGAAATTACAGCCTGTGTCATAACAGCCTGTGTTGCATCTTCATGAGTCCATTATCCATCAACCATCCATCACACGTCCAAGTCGTTCTCGCTCAGATGAGAAAATTCATAGAATCCGTGGGTGGTCATGAAAGAGTGTCTGCACAAAGAGGAGATTACTGTATATAACCGGCAGTAGTAGGAAGAGGATGATGTCTGCGGATGAGTAATGTGGTTTTCTGCATGCTGTTTATAGTGGAGGTGTGAGCTGGTTTGTAGGGAGCTGAATGACAAGTCCTGCCTTTTTAAACGCTCAGTCTTATCAACCTCAATGCATGAAGGTGGAAATCCTCCGGAGACTCTTTTGTAGAGATTCTTCACTCCAGCTTCGATTCTCCGGTCATTGAAGCATTTCTGTGTGGATTTGTTTTTGTATCATTGTCCTGCTGGAACAGACAGATTTTTCATTCATTGTGCTTCGTGGAGACCGAGATGCCATGTACCCAAAACAAGATTCGATGTTTTGAAGGGACAACCGGCAAAACATCAGAAACCCTCCATTATAAAATTGTGGATTATGTTCTGTTTTTGTTTAACCGTCCTTCGTTTCATAACAAACCAACCTGAAGTTTTCCATAAGGTTTCATTTTTGTCTTCTCTAACCATAGAGCCTGGATCCAGGAGCATCAACCGACCAAGTAAATCATACTTCAAAGACCTTTTGGGGACGGAGGCGGATCTCTCAGACCTTCCCACACAATCCCAAACAATCCCATTACCCCTTCGCTCTGTAGGTCATTCTGGAGCTGGCTCAGTCCATTCGGCGTTAGGCTATTAATCACAAGATTTTGAGGTCATATCCCATATTAGACCAGGCTGACCGCTAGCAAAATCCTGTCTCAATAGGAAAATTATGATCCCACTGGAGTTTAAAGACTGTGTTGGGTTTACACTAACATTTCATTCAAGAACCTTTACCTTGGATTTTTGGAGCACACTGTGGTGTCCAGTTCATGTGTTCAAATGATTCCTCGTGCTCACAGAACCACTTTGAATACGGCCGCACCATCAGAGAGGAAGAAAAACTCCATAGATAATAGTGATAACCTGGTGATTCAGTACATTCAGGTGGTCAGCTGACTTCATTTTGCTGAGTCTCGACCTGAGTAACTGATCAACCCCAGATCATAACACTGTCTCCAGAGGCTTGTACAGTGGACACTATGCATGATGGGGGCATCGCTTCATGTCCTTCCCTTCTTACCCTGACACGCCCATCACTCTGGAATAGGCTCAATTTGGACTCATCAGGTCACATGACCTTTTCCCAATCGCTCCAAAGTCTAATCTTTATGCTCCCCATCTCTCAAACTGAAGACTTTTTTCTGATGAGTCTCACTAACAAGTGGTTTTCTTATGGACACACAGCTGTTTCGTCCTGTGAGTCCTCATCACATTGTATGTGTGTGTGTGTGTGTGGGGGGGAAAGCTCTTCTTTCACTGTTAAACACAGCTCTGTTTTTTCACCAAGTGCTTAAGTGATCTCTGGTCATGATTTATTCTGATCACATTTCTTTTTTTACAGAGTTCAGGGTTCAGGACTATTCTTCCAGGGTTTAATGATGTATTGGACAGTTCTTCACCCAATTCCAGTTATTTACAGTCTCCTTAGTTGTTTTCTACCTTTGATGCTGACCCATAATTTATGGTTTATGATCAATTTATGATTGATGGAAAATCCAATTTCTTTCAAAATATGTCCTGATTGCCAACCATTATATTTAAAGAGGGAAAAAAATGAACAGGTACCAGTCATCGTCTGGACAGTTCCATCCGTAGAGTGAAGCAAATGGACCTGAAGAACACACAGAACATCAGATTGGACCAGTATGAGAGACTTCAATCCAAATGACAAGTTCTGAGGAGGGAGCTGCAAATAGCTGAGCAGTTTTTTTCCAATCCAAAGTACTAGAGCTGGAGATTTTGTTCTGTGGAGAGAAATCTGTATGAAGACTTGAGGACGAGTTAAACCCTGCCAGGAAGCGTCAAAGGGGGTGTCAATACTTTTTGAAATTGTGACTTAAACAACTTTTATCCATTTTGCGTTTTGCAGTTTTCTTTACAGATCGATAAGAAAGAACGTAAATTGCTTTGAATCCTTTCTAAACGTCCTTTTAGTGCTTTGAGTAAATTCTGTACGGTGAGAGAGAATAACAGTAAAACAAACGATGCGGTCCATTCTAACAGAACAATACGGATGATAAGAGATAATTATGATGACAGTATTGAGGACGCAGATATCTCATGTGCCATGCAAATACCTGTCTTACAGCACAAGCTGAACTCTGGCTTTGTTGTGCAAATGAGCTGCTTTATCTTTGCTTCCCTACACGCTGGACATCCACGGCAGTTTTTTTTTTTTTTTTTATTCCAAGAGGTTCCTCTGAATTCACCTATTTTTCCCTTTCATCCTCCTACGGGTTACTTTGAAGTCCTTTCTGTAGCATTAACACACTGCCACGATCCTGCTGGGCCGTACACACTGCACACACTACACACACACACACACACACACTACACACACGTACAGAGTCTTTGCTATTCAGTACATGGTGGCCTGGGGGTTACGTGCTTTGGCAGGAATTGTGTTAATGCTCTTTCTTTCTTTTTTCTTTCTTTCCTTCTTTCTTTCATTCTAGGGAGTTGACGTCATCATCAATGCCAGCAGCATGGACGACATCGACCCCTCGGCCATCGGGCAGAGATTGACCAATGGGACGGGGCCGAGCGCCAGCCCGGTGCTCAGCCGCCTGCGAACGAGGGATGAAGAGAACGCTGAGCACGTTGTACGTGATGTGGGGTGGGAGGGAATCCTTTGTGTGTGTGTGTGTGTGTGTGCTCTTGTGTATAGCTATAAGTGTACCCAGTTTTAGAGGGAAGAGCTTAAGAATTATTTTTTTACTACCCGCATTGTCAGAGCAAGGGGGAAATGAAACAATGCACTTCTGTGTGCGAGCAGGCAGTGACTCATCCACACTTCCAGAACCGTCCAGCTCATTCCACAGGTTTATCTCACGGGTCAGCATGACCTCCATCCCTGTCGCTGCTCCGTTCTTCATTTAAGCACCCGAAACATAAACACAGACGGACAAAGCAGCGTCAGATTGTGTAACAGTCTGATCTTCACTAAATATTTCATCTTTAGTACCGGAATTTGAACCGGAAAGTTTCTTTTCAAAACATCATTCCAATTAAACGTAATTTTCTCCTTTTGTGGGTTTTTTTCTTCCCTCTCTCCTCCCACAAGGGCACCACCTATCAGAAGACGAATGCGGAAATCGAGATGAAGAGGATCAACCGGGAAGAGTTCTGGGAACAAGCCAAGGTAAAGATCAGATTACGATCCTGTGGATGAAGTCATGAGGAAGGTTCATCTGAGGCAGGGCGTTTTTTTTTTTTTTTGCTGAGATGTAAATCCGCGTGACCTGTTCTAGCTCAGTGGAGGTCTGAAGGCTTTAAAAGCCACATTTGGACCTTTTTAAGATAATTATTATAAATTGCTTCTTGAGGTTTAGCCTTTAAATGTGGCTTAAGGGAAGAAGAAGAAGAAAAAAAAAAAAAAACCCCCAGATTGCTGGCCTATATTTTTATTTTTTATATGCACTGATTATAAGATATTTAAAGACGAGAGCATGAGTTCCCCTCCCCCCGAGTGCCACGGATAATCTGATTCCTGGTTAGTTCTAAAATGTTTACTTGGACTGTCAGAAATTTTTGCCCTCTTTTGACAGATTAATGCGATGGTCCTGTACCTTTTTATCTTCTGCTATCATTACATTTATGGCATTTGGGCGACTTTTTTTAACTCATTACACATCTGAGCAGTTATGGATTAAGGGCAACTTGGTGGTGGTGGGGCTTGAACCTGAGACCTTCTGGACTACAGCACTGAGCCTCCCTGAACCATCACCTTCGCTCTCTGTTGCTCACCTTCACAGATATCACGAAAGATGATATTACATTATAATAGTTAGAACAGTTCAAGACCTTTGCATTTTTTTCTAATCTTTTACAAAGCGGGAAGAAGAGCTGAGGAAGGAGGAGGAAAGAAAGAAAGTAGCGGAAGAGCGGCAACGCTTTGAAGAGGAGCGGATGGAGCTGGAGAGGAAGGAGCAAGAGGAGCGCGAGAAGAGATACCGCGAGAGGGAGAAGGAGATTGAGGAACACAGGCAAGTGCTCGGGATGACACTCCAGACTCCTTTTATCTGCTTTTTATCTTTCACTGAGAATATTTTTGTGCTCTTTTTTTTTTTTTTGCAGGAAGAAAATGCAGGAAGAAGAGGAAGCCAAAGAGAAGTCACGACCTCAGGCCCTGATTGTAAGATTGTGTGCGCTGTTATGCACGTTCGCTTATCTTCCTAACTATTGGAAATAATTTTTTTAGATAAATAAATTATACTCACAGCTCTAAAGTACACCTACATTTCCAGATTTAGCAAATGGCAAGTTTGTGTGCCAATAGAAAACCTGACGGTTAAACAACTCACAAATCAACAAAAAAAAAAAAAAAAAGAAAGAAACTACACTTTGCTGCCCCCTGTTGGACTCTCCCCCCACCTACAGCACTTGTTCCTGTGTGTGTTTTCAGACAGAGCCCAGTTCTGACGACCTCTCTCTGGACAAAAAGGAGACCGAGGTCGAGGTGAGTCGATTTGTTCAATCCTGAGCCCGTAAAATGATCACGATGAAAAAAATTAATAAATACCTCCTTTTGTCCCGATTCTGGGCAAGCCCTCGTCGAGCGGAGGTGTAAACCTAGCGTAGATGTGGGTCAAATTGTCTTGTTGCGTCAGAAATTCTTCTGGGCTTTGCATATGGGTCAGTGGGATTCCTCCTACTGTTCTGGGACGAGGACGGCGTCTGGAAATAGCACTCTGGTGATGGCTGGGTTTTTTTTCTTTCTTTTAAACAATATGATGCAACTATTGTGGAAATAAATATTTCCTACAATACTAACATGTACCTAATATACGATTAAACATAAATTATTCCGTGCTACTTTTTCAATAAATAACATGTGAAAAGCTTCACAGAAGTGACAGTAATGGAGTTTTCAGCACATCTGATAAAGATCATAAAAAAAAAAAAAATTTGTTTGTGGTTCATTTGTTTCAACTAATGACCACAGAATGAATCTGTGGTTACATGGAAGTCAAAAATTATTTTAAGAAATTAAATTTCCATGGAGCGTTCAAGTCAAACCGGGACTTTTGATTGTACATTATAACAGGACACCTTTATTTCTCTAATCCCCCTGATACACTAATGCACTCATCCCAGTGTTTCACTAAGAACTTGGACATCATCAAGGTAGAAAGTTTTCTCAGTACAACGGGACCCTGATCGGACTTCCTGTTTGATTCATGTCTGAAACACCGGCCTCCTAGGAACTCCCAGACATGTGGAAAGTGAGGTCAGGACCGTACGGGGGATGTGGCGATAACTCCCAGCCGAGTTCCTTTAACGTGCTGGGTTATGATTATGATGATAAAGTGTTGAGAGTGAATGATTGTGTGTACAGTTCACACAGACAGATCCGTCTCTTCCGCAAGTTGGCGAGAGTCTCATCTGCGGCTAAGAGTCTCATCACCGTACTGAAGTCTTCTGAAATGTCAATCACTTTTATGTCATCATGCAACCGGAAAGTCCCGGTTTGACTTGAACATCCCTCATTTACTTGATGATCGGTTTTGTGTGAAAATTGCGCATCTGTTTTGAATCATTTTAAGCTGATCCAGATGTTCCAGGTGCGCCAATAATTTTTGACTATTTTTGGGTGTTATTGTAGCAATTAGTATAAAAGTACAGTGTAATGGAAGCAGATTACCTTTGAAGCAGGTCCAGACCTTAAGAATGTTTAAACTGTTTTAATATTATTACAAAAGTACATCTTCTAATGAGTGTTTTTACTATTTAATTTTTTAATTTCTCCAAAAATATGCAAATAATAATAAACTTTTATGATACACTACACTATGTCAGTATAACGACATTCAATCTTTCCTAATAGTTATATTAAACCCATAGTGTTTATTTTTATGCTCTGTCTGATACCAGGATTATAGTCTTTTTAGATGCATGTTTGTTTGGTGTATTTGCTCAGGCGGTGACGTACAGTAAGAGAATTTTTGTGTCTGCAGGAGGCAGCAGCCATAATCGCCCAACGCACAAGCAACCCGCGAGAGTTCTTCAAGCAGAGAGAAAAAGCTGTAGCCAGCAGCTTGGACATGTCCTCCGTCAGCTCTCACAGGACCGGTAAGACCACGGGAGCGGGTGCTAAAGAAATACTGTACCCCAGCTTTTTTATTATTATTATTATTATTATTATTATTAAAAAAAAAAATTTTATGCTTCGTCTATCTATGTGGAAATGAAGAATAAAAACTTGCTAATGCAGGACTCACTTGTCTAGAAATAGGAATCATGTGTTCAAATGTTAAACCATAAAACGTGACACCAAGTATAACAACAAGATTTAAAATGCGAGAAAGTCTAATCAAGAAGTTGTGGCGGTTTAAATTTTTTTTTTAATTATTTTAATTCTCAAATTCCTTCTTCCGGAATAGTCTCAACTCTCAAAGTACAGTTTTTAGAGAGTTAAATGTCTAAGGAATTCATGCACACGCTCTGTAAAATACTCCTATATGTCTTATCATAAACATTTTTCTTCTTGGTGCATTTTAAAAATTAATGTTTGCAATAATCCTGATGCGCTGTCTAATCTGCAGCAGATTGATATTAGAGCAGAAACCGCCTGGACTGATCCTCCACATCTGAAATCATTTCGCACTTTATCCGTGTGTGACATTTGCGTAGTGGCGATTCTGTTCACTTTGAAGTTTTAAAAACCAAACACATTCAGGGAAAAACCACGAGAAGACGTCTGCTGGTGTCACGAGGAGGTTTGATGTCAGACTGGAGAAGGTACTTTTGTGAAATGTGAGACACAGGCGATTTCACTTTATTAAAAAAGCGCTATTAAAAGCAATCCATGCTTCTGATTTTGCATTTAGCTGTGTTTATGTAAAATTCGGTAGACAAAAATGTTTTACTTTTTTCATTAGTGACGCAGCAAAAACGTGACGCGCTGAAAAGCAAAACTATTGTCTGTGTTGATTGATCTGCCTGTAAAATTCGTGGATTGTAGTAGGTTTATGAATTACACTCTGACTTCGGCTAGAATTAAAAGTAAATTGCTGTTAAAGTGTGTGTGTGTGTGTGTATCACAGTATGTTGCAATAGTGTCGCACTGAAATACAACCCCGTCTCTGATCACAGCTGTACTCAGGGGCGGGGCTGTAATCTGAGAACGACCTCGTTTCCCACATGCACTTTTTAGATTTTTTTTTATTTCTCTTAAATTGTTTTAATACGCTTTTATGAAATATTACTTACACATAAACAAATAGTGTTCATATGAGTAAAGCACTTACAGCTCATAGAAGGTTTCCTCGGACACGCTTTTCAGTGTGGTCCTGCTGTGACGACTCTATCCTGTGTATGTGTATTGCATTACACGTTTCAGTAGCTGCGTTTACATCGACCCTAATATTCCACTAATAATCAGAATAATCAGCCAGTCGGAATAAAACGGGACGCACCTTAATTAATTTTCTGTCGTAACAAGACGGGTGGTGTAATCTCGTCTGTTTAACAGGAAAATATTATCTGTGTAAACACTCTTGCTTGTCGGAAAAAACTACGAGGTGGTATCAAAAAGTTTCGAGGCTAGGTTTGTAATACGCCAACAGCACGAGGCTGCACGTACGGTCACAGGGAGCACCGACCTTCATAAGTCAGTGTGCCAAAAGACATCGTCCTGTGTACATCGGGAGCTGTGCAGCTGGTGCTGTTCTGACCAAGTGCGTTACCACGTCTGCTATGCTAAGAGCGAACGTGAAATTCTGCGTGAAACTGGACAAATTTGTCACAGAGGCGTTTGATGTGATTTGGCAAGTTTACGGGTCGTTCGAGGTGAGGTTCAGGAGAGGAAGAACATCACTGGAAGACGACGGGAGATCCGGAAGACCTTCAACGAGCTCAACCCCTGAAAATGACGAAACCGCTCGGCAATTTGTGCATGATGATGGTCGAAGAACAGTCCACGACATCGCTGCCACTGGAACAGTCCAGGCGATCCTCATGTGAGATGTGAACATGCGGCGTGTTGCTGCTGATTCAGGAGCAGAAGGAACGCCGCGTCGAAGTCTGCCAAGAACTCCGTCAGCCTCATGCTTGTAAACAGAGCTAATCTCGAAACTTTTCGATACCCTTGAGTAATTTCTTTCTGCGCCTGTTTGCCCCATGTGGGGTAACATTAGGTGAAGGGAACAGTTTCCGGGAAGCAAATTTAGCTTTCATTGCTGAGAAGAAACATCTCTCTCTCCCACCTGTCTTTAATTCACGGACTTTCACTGGGGCTTTGGCCCCAAGGATTGGGTCGCATTTCATACGTAGTAAAGACGAGACTGGATTCTTTTAACCAATCATAAGCAGAAGGTGGACTTTATCGGAAAAGACGCAAAGTTGGGAGCAGAACCGCACGGCACAAGTTATATTCTGATTAAATGCTTTAAGGATGATTTCAATCCGATTAGAGAAACGTCGTCCGTGTAAACGCAGCTACTGTGATTTGCTTTTCAAACTCACAGGGAATTTCTTCCTTACATTTCAAGATCGTAACTATTCAAAGTTGGATCTTGAAGAAGACGACAGTGACATCCATCTGTGTAATCCAGAGACACGACAGTCTGAGCTCTGGATTAAACACAAGCGTGACTGTTTAACTGTCTGTCTTTTGTTTAAAGTAGCTCTGTTTTTTTGTTTTTGTGAGTCTCTGTCTCTAGAGAGCGCCCTCATCAGACTGTCTGACAGTCCAACTATTTTTGCAGGAGGGTGTGAACACGTCAAACTAACAACTTTTTTTTTTTCTCTCTCTCTCTTTCTCTTTTCCCCTCCTGATATTTTCCATACTCTGCTATTCATTCCACTCCTCCTTTTTTTGGACACATTCCATATTGTATGATGACCTGTCCCGAACATGTCCCCCTGCCTGAAAAATTGACCCTACGTCCATTCCTCCACCTTGATCTTTCTCCTTCTTACACTTCATCTTTCATTCTTCCTCTCACTGTCTTCATCTTGTCCTGGCTTCTTCCTTTGTGTCTTCCGCATGCCTTTGCGTCCTCCCTGGGCTCCCTGTCTTCTTGTTTACCAGGCCGCTTGGACAGTCCGTTCTTGAAGCAGCAGCACAGTCTGTGTGTGTCCAGTACATCCTCCTCTCGCACCCCAGGGCCCCTTGGTAGGTACTGGACTGGGCCAGGTTCATCAGCTCAGGAGTACCCCGTGTCTCTTTGCCCTATAGCAACCTTCACCCTGTACCTTCACCCCCACCATCATCACTGCATCTCGTTCTTAAGGCTGTATTGGCTGTAGCTGCACCTCACAGCACTTATTTTTAGGATATCCCCCAAAATAGATCTCTCTCCACAGCCTAAAAGGTGCCAGTGTCAGGAAATTTTGCATGCCGTCCTGCCAGCTGGTATTTAAAGCTCAGACATAATGGGATTTATTTTTGTAAATGCTATGGTCTCTTCATGAACCCCCCCCCTTTCTCTGCATTTTGTATCAGAAAGAACGCAGAAAACTTTCATCTTTTCTCACTTTTATCGTTTCCCAGTTGCTAGTCATCAGACAGAAATAGCAGGTGCTTCCTTTAGGGTCATGAAGCCACCATCACACCATTCCACACGTGACCTTCTGCATACATGACCTCATAGATTAGCTCCATCAGATTCAAACTCATGGTCTTCTAAATCCAGAGCAAACACTTATTGTAGCTCGTTTGTTACTCAGGACCCCGAAATGTTTCGTCATTTTGATTACATTCAGCATGGCAAGGATATGAATCAGATATCCCAAGGCATGGCTCCGTTTCATTTGTTTCAGCCAAATGATCATCTGCTTGTTCTCCGTCCTCCATCCTCACATCAACGAGTGTTGCATGCCTGCAATTACCACCGATGACAAAAGCCAAAAAGTTGACGTTGGACTGAACAGTGTTTTCTTTTTTTTTGTTGTTGTTGTTGTTTGTTTTTTTTCCTTCCACTGCTTGAGAAAATTCCAGGCTAAAATCTTTATTATTTAGTCTTTCTTTTTAAATATGCTAGTTACATAATCATCCACTAGGGGGCAAAAAAGAGAGAAGTAAAAGTTAATTGTAGATCTTTCTTTTATAGTGAAAATCTATTGTAGGCCAATAGATTTACACTATATGGACAAAAGTATTTGGGCAAACCATGCAATGACATGACATTGTATCCAAATACATATACTTCAGTATGGAGTCGGTCCCCGTTTTGCAGCCCTAACAGCTTCCACTCAAGATGTTTCTGTGGGAATTCGTGCCCATTTCTAGAGGTCAGGCACTGATGCTGGACGAGACGGCCTGGTTTGCAATCGCTGGGACTCTCCAGTTCATCCCAAAGGTGCTTAATGGGGTTGAGATCAGGGCTCAGTGTTCGGCCCGGTCGAGTTCTTCCACAAACCGAACGCATCAAACCATGTCTTTACAGTCCTTGCTTTGTGCACTGGGGCTCAGTCATGTTGGAATAGAAAAGGGCCTTCACTAAACTGTTGCCACTAAGTTGCATAGAAGCATAGCATTGTCCAAGATGTCTTGGTATACTGAAGCATTAAGATCTGGGGAAAATTGATTGAAATTCAATAATTAACAAATAAATGGCCTTTTTATGGAATACTTATGTGATGGTGTTCAGAAACATTTGGCCATATATTGTAGCTGTTAGAAGATAGTTAGGAAAAAGTAAGAACCCAATTACATCAATCTTTATTACATTCGCTAGTAGAAGAAACGGGTAATGATCCAGTCATGCTCTCATATTAAAGTGGGTTTGTAGAGGTGTAAAGGCTGCTAGAGACTCACTCATCCTGTCTTTATTTATCTCCATCTGGAAAACGAAGACGATCCAATTACCACTTTATTAGCTAAACAAGACACAGATTTCCACACTTGTCTTCTGTGTGTGTGTGTGTGTGTGTGTGTGTGTGTTTCTCTCCCATGTACTGTATTTGCATTTGTTTCCTTTTAAGGCATGAGCATGGATTTAGATCGTTACCACCCTTATTTTTAAGTCATGAGTTTCCTGTTAAATCTCACCCCTATACCCACCCACCCCCCATCCCTCCCTCTTCACGCTTCCTGTATTTGGACGGTACCTGCCCTGTCTGCTCTGCCTTCCCAGACTGCACTTCCTCTCATGTCCCGACCTGTGAGTGTATGTCGTATGGCTGTGAACCTCTGTGGAGTTGACCTGGTGTCCTCAGAGTTCACCAGATGACGGCATGTCTGCTGGGAACTTGATCGCCAGTCCGTCCGTTCAGATGGCTGTGAAAGCGCTCCTCACATGGCTACTGTTTCCTTATGTTACTGTTCCATCGTCATCGTCTGTGTTCTTTACAATTATGTAAGGCTCTTGTTCTGTAGAGGTCCAGCACGGACGCTTACATAATTGTGCCTTCATGTTCCTGGATTTCAGGTGCTTCTTGTTTCACATGGAGGACGTATTGTTGACCTGCTGTGTGGGATTTTGGATCTGTTTCTAACTAGTCTGGGTTTGAAATTAACAAGCTCGGTGTCTAAACATGGGTAAAATGAGGCAGGAAATTCTTCTAATGTACCACTTGGATGGAAGCCTATTATAGGCACCTTATGAGCCAATATAGTAAATATAGCATAGCTTACAGTAACCCTACTGGATGGGGGAAAAGACTTGTTTGGAATGTTTCATATAAGTATATACACTGCCTGGCCAAAACCACTTTTTAACTAGGCTAATAGTTAAGAGGCCTCCATTGGATAATTACTGCAGTGATTAATATGGTTCAACTGCAGCAAGTTAAAAAAGGTCATGTGACCTGATGAGTCCAGATTGATTCTATTCCAGGGTGATGGGCGTGTCAGAGTAAGAAGGGAAGCGCATGAAGCGATGCTCCCATCATACATAGTGTAGAAGCCTCTGGAGACAGTGTTATGATCTGGGGTTGCTTCAGTCGATCAGGTCTAGACTCAGCAACGTTATGGGGCAATAAAATGAAGTCAGCTGTCCACCAAAATGTACTGAATCACCAGGTTTTTCTATATATACTGTATATATTTTTTTTTTACTGATGGCACAGACATATTCCAAGATGATGATGCCAGGATTCATCGAGCTCAAAATGTTAGAGAGAGGTTCAGGGAGCATGAGACGTCATTTTCACACATGGTTCGGTCACCACAGAGTCCAGACCTTAACCCTAGTGAGATTCTTTGGTATGTGCTGGAGACGACTTTACTCAGCGGTCCGACTCTCCCATCAATACAAGATCTTGGAGAGAAATTAATGCGACTCTGGATGGAAATAAATGCTGTGACATTACATAAGCTTACTGAAACGATGCCATGGTGAAGGCAAAGCAAAAAGCAGTCCAACTAAATATTAGTGTGTGACTTTTGTGTGTGTGTATACAGTATATTGTAGAACCTTCCGAACACCTTCCCAGTTAATCAACAAATAAAGAAACGAACTTAACCAAAGGTGAAACAGGAAGTGGAAAAATGGCATAAATATGTTTCCATTTATCTTAAAGATTCTTCAGGTATAGAAGTAGAAATTGTTTATCTCCAGCCTTGGAGTAGAAAATGTCACTGAAGTAACGCTTTTTTTTTTTGTGTGTGTGTTTTGATAAAAACGTTGGCTTTAAAATTCAGCGAACACAAGACTGTTTATTGTTTATTACCGAGCAGGAACCCTAATGTCGGATGAGCGTTGTACAGTAATTTGGTTTTATTGACGTTCAACACTGGGACGATGTTGCTTTTGAAAGTTAGAATGACTATAACACTCGTTGTTACAGTATGTACGTGCATTTGTATCCCATCGTCATTTCATCAAAGTCATTCTAACTTTCACAAACAACCGAATAGCAACGTTGTCTCGATGTCGCGACGATAACGTTGCCAAATTGACGTCACCACAACGTTTTGACAACCAGAGATTCCTCCTAGGTAACGATTAACACGTCAGGGATTAATCAAAGGAAAATGCTTTGCTTCTGTGATATGAAGAAACAGAGGGAGTGTATAAATCATAGTCAGTAATAAAACAGATCCATGTGCATGTGTGCTTCCTTGGTTGTGTAAGACACTATGACACACTCAACGCGTTCGCTTCGGTGCACTTATGAGCCCCTCAGCTCTCGGCTCTCAGAAACAGCACCTGCATGAACGCTGGTTATGTGTTTTGCATAATCGCATTTGTTATTCATCTTTGGTTCCTGCATGCATTATGTGTGGTTTTTTTTTGTGCGTTTCTCTTTTTGGGCCACTTCCACATCACGCTTGCAGTTTATTGTGAGCTCTGTGTTTGTGTTCATTGGTAATATGTTGTTCATTAACGTTATTATTATTATAATTATTATTTGCCAGTTGCAACACAATATTGCTGACTTGTGCTTTCACACTGAACTCTCTCTCTCTGTCTCTCTCTGATTGGTCAGATGACTTTGCCGACGGCGTCTCAGCCACTTCCCCAACACCCATCCCTAAAATCGCCATTCAGGAAGACAAAGATGACAACAGCCAGAAGGAATGGGGTAAGGCCCTGAGTGTTCTTCATCCTGGTGCTTTGGGAGGGAAAACAAAGCCCAAGCCAGTTTCTCAAATTCCCTCCGTCACTTCCTATAAACAGCTACATCAATACGAAGCAATATTACATCCTTAAGCTCATCATTCCTGTTCGTTTTTCAGCACAGTTTGTTTTTTAATAAAGAGCAATAACTTAGGACGCAATAAGACTGCATGACGCCAGGCAAAGATTTAACTAGAAGAATTCTTTTACCATTCTAGTGCAATACAAACAACATTCCAGTTAGCATCCGGTCATGATTTTAGGTTTTATATACATCAAATAATCTAGTAGCCTTTTTGGGCACTGCAATATTTGTTTCAGTTACACTAATGTTTAATGTCTAACTTGTCACAAGCAGCTATATTTCTTACACAATTTTTATGTATTAAAAACTACTTAAAATGACCTACTAAACACAGAAATGCTGTGAGTGCTCCAGTCCAGTAGGTGGCAGTATTGCACCAATCGCTCATAAACTCAAATGATGAAAAAGCGATACTCAAACAATATAAGGGGTATTTGCAGAAGATTTGTTGTGGTGTTAAATTATGTTTTTTGTTTGTTTGTTTGTTTTCCTTACATAATTTAAAAAGTATTCTGAATCAAAAACTGACAAAGAAAACAGATTATATTGCAAAATCTAATAAGCTCCACAAGCTACCATCTAGTGCAGTGGTCCCCTTTATGGTTCCCCCTAGTGGACCATAAGGGTACTACAGATGGCCTGCAAGACGTCATACAATTTTGTAATGAAGCATAAAATTCCTATAGATTATTTCTGATTTATATATTCACATTTAAAAAGTAACCAGAACAACGCCACTGGATTTAAATGACATGATATTTTTCATGTATCTTAGTCTTGTGAGTTGATCAGGGTTTTGATTAAAGGTTCGGGTTGATTAAAGGTTCGGGCAGCAGAAGGTTTTCACATTTCTGTGAAACTGGTCCACAGCCTGGTAAAGTTTAGGAATGGCTGATCTTGTGAATTTTATGAGTAACCCAGGTATAGGCAATTGAGAATACAGTTTTAGATGTACCTTTGTTTAAATGTGCTCCATACACCAGGTGTGTTTCCTAAGGAGCTAAAATCAGTAACCAGGGTTGCCAGATTTTCAGCAAAATTACCAGCTCAACATCAATCTTTAAAAAAGAAAAGAAAAGAAAGAAAGGAAGACAGAAAGAAACTAGCCCAAAAGTTGGAAAACAATGACCTTTTTCCCCCCCCCAAGTCTTTGAATGGAAAACAAGGTCACGTTGTGCGCACACATTTATAATGCACAAACATTATCAACTCCATCTTTGCCCTTTCCTTCGCCCAAACTTTACAATATACTGTATCTTGCAACAAAAATGCATCTGTAACCCACAGACACACTCATGTATGCACTCATACTTTGCATTTGTTCGGAAACAGGTATTAGATTTAATTCAAATTATTTGCTATAAAACAAGAACTTGGAATATTTTTAAATAAGCTTAATTTAGTGTAAAAATGAATTCAGCACTGGTAACCCTCTCGTTAACTGCCCAGTCCGATGTCCTTCCCTCCTATGAAAATGTTTCGGGAGTTCTCATGGGGCAGGGTGGTTCCCATCCTAATGGGCTTCTATTTATTAGTGCTTGCTGCAGTTCCAGTTTTGACCACTAGGTGTAACACTGAGCGTACTGCAGCATGATCAGGGGAGGCTGTCAAATTACAGGAACATCTGCGTATATCTGACGAACAGCAACATTTATTTTTACGGTAATTTCAGTTGTAACAGAAGATTATCAAATTTATAATACGTCCTACATCTCGAGGCAAAGTGCATCTGTCCTGAATATGGGCCAAGAACTTGCATACTGTCTCCCCATCTGAGAGCAGTTTGATTATTTCATGGACCATATCCAGGACAGATGATGCAGCCCCCTGGTCTGTTTAATAAGCTGCACAGCTGGAAGGAAGTTGCTGCTCTCTTGTCCCAGATTAGCTCTCTGGATTTATTATTTTTTTTGCATGGCTCACTGGTTTTCTTTGCGCTTGTTTGTGCAGCCTGGAGACAGAGTTTGGTGCCCTGTGGTAATGTGCACCGCAGAGACTTTCACTGTTTCTGCAATTTACTGATCATTATCAGAACAGGAAGAGCGTGCAGCTGTAAATATGTTTCATAACACCACTGGTACTTCCTGCAGAACGATGGCAAAAAGATGATAATACGCATGGAACGTTTGAACGATTTGATCCTGAGGCCAGGTTACTGTTCTCAGGCAAACAGCGAACCAAATCCATTATCATGGCTGTGCATGGTGTTCTGTGAGGAACCAGTGTCCCATCATAGAGTATTCCTGACTCGAGAGTCTCCAGGCTCCACTGCAACCCTGACCAGGATAAAAAAAACTTCACATCATGAAGATGAATGAAACAGTGACACTTGAATCGTCACATATCTGCGAATGCATGCTCTACATCAAAAAGTTTTTTTTTCCCCCCTTTTTTTTCTGTATAACATTATTAGCCTGACACACTGTGGCCAAAAATTTGTGGACACGTGATGATTGAACATCCCACTATAATAACCTTCACTCTTCTGGGAAAACTTTTCATTCTATTATGGCTGTGTTCATTCAGCTACCCGAGCATTAGCAACATCAAGCACCAATATAGGCGGCTACAGTCCCAGTTCAACCCAAAACTGTTCACTGGGGTCGAGCTCAGTCAGGGCTCTGTGCAGGACACTCTGGTTCTTCCACTCCAACCGTAACACTGCATGGAGCTGGCTTTGGAACAGGTTTGGGCCTCTTGGCACCAGTGAAGGGAATCGACAACACTTGCAGGAAATCAAGCATTTAAAATGAGATAGAGATTTTGTTTTTACTATAAACACATCATAAGTGCTACATTACAAACTGTCTTTGTCTTCATTCTCCTCTCCAGCTCCTGAGTCTCCCGAGCGAGTGCCGGTACAGGAGTCCGAGTCTGTTCAGAATGACGTCCCTCAGGCTCCTCCCACGGAGTTGAAATCCACCAGCGCGGAAGACACCCTGCTGGATATGTGGGAGAGCAGCCCGGCACCCACGGCCGCACCCTGCCAGGCTCCGAACATCATGGACCTGATGGGCGACGCGGACTCAACACCCAGCCTCCCTCAGCCCCTGCTCAGCTTCGACGACGTGCCCGACGCCCCGCTCTGCCCCTCGGCCAAGGACGAGCCCTCCAGCCTGGTGGACGTGGCCGAGTCACATGGCGTCGCCCTGAGCTACCAGCCGGCCTCCGACAGCCAGGAGCTGGATGAGAGCCAGGAGCTTCTGACTAACGGAGACTCGCTGCTCAAGGAAGGGACTCAGGTGAGGAGAACATCACAATATCCTGAACAGGCAGCGATGATGGTGATGATTCCTCATCTTCCTCATCATTGGCTGTTCACTTTGTCTATCATGTTGCTTAGCCATTAAATTCTATAACACACATTATATTGACATGGCAGTAGAATTGCTTATTATTAATAATTAGCATTATTATTATTTACTCTCCTAGGCAATTCAACATGATCAATGATGTCATAACCTTTCAATAACGTGACTTAGGCAGCCTCTAAATATCAATACATATTTATACTATAATAATATTACCCAGTAATATCATGTCATGATGCAACACCATTTAATTATGACATAATTTGAGAGATTTTATTTTGTATGCTTACAAATGTAGGATTTATAGAACTGGTTATAGATGTATATGCCAAAAAAAAAAAAAGGTCGGTTTCGTTACATCGCCACTAGATGGCGCCAAAAACCTATTATTCCACCATTATAATTTTCCAGCCATTGCTAGAAAGCATAATGAGACATCTTGTTAATCTGTGACAGATGATAACTTTGGCTCATGAACATATTCAGATGGAGGTGTGTGTGTGTGTGTGTGTGTGTGTGTGTGTGCAGGTGAGTGAAGGCTATTTCAGCCAGTCACAGGAGGAGGATTTCGCCCAGTCTGATGAATGCTCTGCAAAAGTGAATCCCACGCCAGTATTTTACAACAAACCACCAGGTGAGACGTCACGAGACCGCTGTAATTACAACACTTGACTTTCATTATTTCCTATTATTTTTATAATTATTCATGAAAATGCATTGTTTCATAGCAATATCAGTTGTCCAATGCGTGTATACGGCTCTACCGCTTAACAGACAATGGATTAACAATTTCTTTGCTGTTGTCGTGATAATGTTTCACAAGTCACAAAGCATAACACACACCGCGTTGACGTGTAATGCATTTTAAACATTTAAACGGATAAAACAGCCAGAATTGTGCATGCAGCATAGTGCAACACTTTCTGAAGGTCAAAAGCATCAGTTATTGTTCACATCTCACATCAGAAGTGGGAAAATTCATGATCTCAGCGACTTGGCATGGGTGTGGCCAGATTAGATTGAGCTGACAGGAAATCCACTGTAACTTAAATCATTCTGTACAGCCGTGGTGAGCGGAAAAGTGTCTCTGTGTCATGCCATGGGCTAAATGTGATATATATTTTCTCTAATTTTGATTTTCGAGGTTGGCGGTTACTGAGTCCATGCACTTCGTTACTGTTCTTAAGTACATAATTCATGGATCTGTACTTTACTTTTATTAGCCGATACTTTTTACTTTTACTCCGCTTAAACATACAGCAAACACCTGTACTTTTACTTCACTGCATGTCTGCATGCCGGTGCTTTACATGACCACAGCGGTGTGTTTGTACTTTCACCACCTGCTGATTTATTATGCGCAATTGTATGACTTTGTATGAACCAAACAACTTGACGTGTCATTTTTCTTTTTTTAATGCACTTCGCTGTTCCTAATAAAGTGAGCGTACTGTATATATCACACGTCCCGTTTTTCTCTCTCCGCAGAGATCGACATCACGTGCTGGGACACGGACCCCGTGGTGGACGACGACGATTAAGACCACCGGAGAGCGCTAGTCTACGACTCCCAGGAAAATCCAAACCCTTTTACGAGCTTATTACAAGCTTATTACGATACAAATCTGTATGATATTTTAGCAAAAAAAAAAAGAAAAAAAAGAAACAAAACAAAAAAGGTTAGCCGCTGAAAAGGATCCGGGTTATTGTTAAAGATGCCAATGGGTTTAAGCTCTCGCTCTCTCTCTCTCTCTCTCTCTCTCTCTCTCGGTTTGTGTGTGTGTGTGTGTGTGTGTGTGCGCGTGTATTTGTACAAGTCCTTATTTATTTCCGTTCTCTTTTTTGCTATGCAGAGTATAGCACGGTGTGTACTTAGCGCCCACCTGTGTTGTATCGACTCCCTGTGCCTGACAGATGTGACCAGTAGCACATAGAGCGTCCTGTCTTAGTCACGCGCCAGAACCTCAAAATGACGGAAAGGTTCGTAGCTCCAGCCAAGGTAGAACCGAACTTCCCCTTGTTAGATGCTCAGGCTAGAAATTAGCACCTTTCTTATTCCGATCACTGATCATTTTAAGCCGATGTTTATTCTTTTTGTTTGTTTTTTCTCCGTAGAGAAAAAGATCCACACGATTTGATTTGTTCCTCGTGTTTCCATCGTGTTTCTCCTCTTCAGCACGGCTTCGTTGGCTTCATTTCCTGTGCCAAGGGCTTTTCAGCGATTCGATGTTTTTACACGTCATGTTGTTGTTGTTGTTGTTTGGTGTTTTGCGATTTAGAATCAGGTGCCATAGATTCTCAAATTTTTGACTACCTACTGTATGAAAAGTAGTATTGATTGATCTTTTTTGTTTTTTGTTTTTTGAATCCAGTGTTTGCGATAGAATTAGATTTGAATTCGATTTGACTTGGAGCTTAGGCAATAACTATATTAATGCACATTTAGCTAGGGATGTGGATGTTTATACACAGTATACTGTACGTGTGTGTGTGTGTGTGTGTGTATTTGTGCGAGTGTGAGCGTGGTTTTTAACACGAGAGTAACGTTTCCTGTGGATATTGGAATTCGTACCGGTTTTTTTGCTAAGCGTCTTCGCCGTCTCGATCGAACCCTGCGCTAACTGTTTTTAGAAGCCATCGAATGCGATCTGACCCCCTGAGTATTGCTAACGCTAACTCTACGAATTCTTAACGTTCGAAATCTGTAGCTTCGACTGTCCTCCGGTCTTCCGTAGTTTCGTAGTTCTTCAGACCT
Organism: Clarias laeviceps; assembly: GCA_030014305.1. Lineage (NCBI taxonomy): Eukaryota > Metazoa > Chordata > Actinopteri > Siluriformes > Clariidae > Clarias > Clarias laeviceps. Next base: position 1,797,982 of record JAQMYJ010000011.1, on the reverse strand, counting down.
GCGTACGATCCGAATCCTCATTGTGTTTTTTTTTTGGGGTTTGTTTCTTAATTTCCCTTCATTTCGTTCGTTACGAAGCAAAAGATGTGAAACAAGCAATAATACTCAACTAACGTAGTATTGTTTTTGTAAATAAAAGCACCGCAGGACGACGAAACGGCGCGTCTGGCGACTGGCGCAGGATCGGATCTGCTGTCTTGACGCGTTTCCTAACCTGGATTTTTAGGTGGGAGTCGACCCGCATCTTTAACTCTAACCCAGGCCCTTTGGACGTGATCTCAGTGTATTCTTTACCCCTCCGAGCTCCTCTGTAGTGATTCTTACGCTCTTCCTTTCTTTCTTTTCCCTCTCTCACACACTACTAGGAGATTACTACTACTACCAATACTATTGCTACTATTACTACTAATATACTACTCCAGTTTGCCCTTCGTCCCTCGAGCAAGGCTTAGCAGCTCCTAAACTCTCTCTCTCTTTCTTTCTCTGTCTCTCTTTCTTTCTTTCTTTCTTTCAATTTTTTTTGATTGTTTTTTCGATCCTTCTCCCCCTCCCCCACCCCTCCCCTCCGTCCGCTTTTTCTTGTCACATGCTGTTTTTTGAAACAAGCACAAGATCTTTTGTCACCTGCTATGTGCTTCTGTATGTTAATAAAAGATTTCAAAAAACAACTCGGCTCAGCGTGCGTTATTTTCTTCTTATTTCACACCTCCGCCTTTTTTTTTTTTTTTTTTTTTTTTAATTTCCATTCAATTTATTGACGTCCATGGATTCTTCGGTCAACGTCGAATTAAATAGAAAGAAATCTAAAATAGACTCGGATACAAAACAGCTATGAATTAGTGCACAGCCGCAGTAAGCATGATATCCCTAAACACACACACACACTTTATGCTATAACTATATATTGCTTGTTTAGACAAAAAAAAGTTGGTTGTGCAGAAAACTCAAAACATCTCAGTCAAACCTGCTGGAATAACATCAGGCGAACATGAACAGGCAGATTTAAATATAAATCATTTCTGGATGATTAAATGTCAAGAATGAATATTCTTTAGTGCAATATCTCACGAAACGCTCACGTGAAAGCTGTCAATGATTCATTTATTTAAAACCCACGGAGCACTTAGTGCTGACGTACTGTATACACGACGGATGGATGCATGGACGCATGGATGCTGTTTTATTATTCTATGTAAACACACTCTCGGAGCTCCGGTTCAGTCGCTTAGCAACACGCTGAGGCAGAGGAGCCACAGTTTACACCTCTGTCTTTCGCCTCACTGGCCGAGCGACGCACAAAGGCGAAGAACTCACGAAAAAACACTCGAGGGAAATAAAAATAGGGACGAGAACACGAGCCGAGCCGTGTGGACACATTCGTCCAGTCGATTATTTGATTTTGATTACGTCCTTCGAAAGTAAACCTGATTCTGTTTTGGAGTCGAGTTTAATGCCCAAGATCACAGGACTGGGAATTAAGTATTAAACATACTGTACATATGAATAATTATGAGTTTTACGTTTCACTGAATCATACTGTAAAGATTAAGGTGATGCCATGAGCCCGGTGTCCCGGTTTTATCATGTTTTACAGTTTTGTCCTTCTAAAAGCTTCAGATCCGGTACTCGATCTACTCCCGTCTGACCTTTTTATCATCTCACAAGGTCGTTAGTCATGAACCGGGAGCTTAAAAAAAACATTGTTTTAAATGCATGTTTAATAATACAGGTGGTGAGAAAAATGAGCTTCACTAAGAAGTTTTTTTTACAGTATATACAGCTTTAAAAAAAAAAAAAAGAAAGAAAATGAAGCATTTATATTATTTTACAATTGGAAGAAAAACTACTAAACTGTACATTTATTTCTCATGAGGTTGATTTCATCAAGAGTTAATCATTTGTGCCTTTTAGTGTTTTTTTTATACACATGGCCGAAAACAAACGAAATCTGAATAAGATTTGAAATGAGTGGAATTGAGTTTAAAAATGGTGGAAGACATTAAAATTAAAACCTGGAAGGATGTTGTTCAACTACATGGAAGAAATCAGAAATCAGAAATGGAGATCACTTAAATGCATGGATAAAAAAAAGCTGACAGTTTTGTTTAAAAGTGAAGAGAACATTTTCATACCACACACACACACACACACACACAATGTGACGAGAACTCGCAGGATTGGGACTAAACAGCTGTGTGTCCATAAGGAAACCACTTGTTAGTGAAACTCATCAGCTTCAGTTTGAAAATAAAGAGCATAAAGACTGGACGCGATTTGGAGTGATGGAGAAAGGTCATGTGACCTGATGAGTCCAGACTGAGCCTATTCCAGAGTGATGGGCGTGTCAGGGTGAGAAGGGAAGGAC
>JAQMYJ010000011.1:1769852-1795558 GCA_030014305.1 Clarias laeviceps | reverse complement strand
ATGATCTGGGGTTGATCAGTTACTCAGGTCGAGACTCAGCAACGTTATGGGGCAATAAAATGAAGTCAGCTGACGACATGAATGTACTGAATCACCAGATTATCACATCTATGATGGAACAGGAAAATTCCAGGTTCATTTGGACTTGACACCTCAATGTGCTGCATTTAAAGTGAACCATGTGGTGAGAACATTTTAAGAACGTCCTTCTGTTTCGGTGCTTACAGAGACGTACTGTAAGGAAGAACGCTTTATACTGTACAAAGCTTCTGGAAACTCTATTTATAGCTCGAACATGACTATGACATCACGTGTCCCGGTAGCCAGGTGTACAGAAGGTTACACGTTCTAGTCAGGTTTTAAACTCGATTGAGAAAATGTTTAGATTTCGGCTTCCGATCTTGATATCCGTGTTTGCTTTGCTGGTGTGTTTTAATAAACTCTGCTATTTTCATCCACTGTATTGTTATCTGAATTAATGCTCCACCAGCCAAGGGTGCAGCAGGAGAGAGTTTATTAAAATACACTCGCAAAACAAACAGTGTTGTATCAAAATGGGAAGAGGGTCGAGTGATCGGCATGGGCACAGAAAAAACAACAACACGGGAAAATACCAGGCTCGGGAACAACCTGGAATCAATAAAGAGGATATACGAGAGGCGTTCGAGTCAAACCGGGACTTTTGATGACATTTCGGATGAACTCGGACCTGAATGTGATTGACGTGGGATGCCGACGTTTCAGACCTGAATCAGACAGACAGGACATTGATGGTGTCCAAGCACTAGTGACACACTGGGATAAGTGCATTAGTGTATCAGGAGATTATAGAGAGAACTAAATAAAGGGAGTTTTTCACTTTCAGAACTGTGTTCTGTTATTCTGTACAATCAAAAGTCCTGATTTCCTTGAAGACCCCTCGTGTTTCGCAGTGGATTTGTTTAGAGTCCTTATGAACTGTGTGTATTTGAGTCCACAGTGAACACAATCAGTAATTACATGAGTTACAAAGAGTGTATTTGGAGTCCATGACGGTCCTGTGTGGAGTCTACAGTCGCTTCAATTCAGTTTATGATTAATAATGTTTTAGATTACATTCAGTCAAATGAACATTTTTTTACTGAATATTTCACTGAATTATTCCTTATTCATGGAGAATTTGCAGTTTAAGAGTAATAACTTAAAGGTCGTCCCTTCGCAGGTAGAAGATGCAGGTACAGGTTGAGCACAAAGTCCTGAGTCTCTCTCTCTCTCTCTCTCTCTCTCTCTCTATTTTCGAGTTTAGTCATTTCTTGAATACGGTGTTTTTCCGAATGCTTGAACTGTGATTGTTTAAGGAGAGCAGATGAAGAAATGTCGAACCTTCATATCTAGGAATCAGTTTGTTCTCCAGGCAACACATGGAGCTAATAGCAGAAACAATCTTTGTGTTATGGTGTAATTTGCAATAAATCATAGGTTTCTACATAGTTTTATGCAACATATGTTTGAAATCAGGGAACGACTTTTTTTATTCTCTCCTGTTTGATCACAGAGTCTGAAATAAAGAGTTACTACAAACCCAACAGTCCATGTTAGACTTTGATTGTGTGCAGAGTATTCTGTTAAACGCTCAGTGGTTAAATAAATAAATAAATAAATAAATAAATAAATGGAAGTGTTTCTCATCTTAATAAATCCTAATTAAATGTCATTTCAGGGAACGGACCGGATGCTCGAACGTTAACGTTCATAATGCAGAGCCGTTAACAAAGACAGCCATTAGGGTGAGTGAGGTAGAGAGAGCCGCGAGAGAGCCGCGAGACTAAATGGCAGCAGGAGATGAGTCTGTCGAAATGAAATCGAGGCTTTTACGCCACGCAACGTTCATTACATTAAAGAAATGCGGCCTGCATTAGCAAATTAGACCTCGTTACTGCGACTCTGAAAGAGCAGCATTTAAAAATACGACTCAAAGTGATGATACACAAATACGGTCGGATAAAATACTACCGCACGGAGTAAACACGCTGCGTGAAATCTGCCACTCCAATGAGTATTTTACGAAACCAATCATTTATCTGTCAAGAAAACTAACTTAATGACATCATATTTTCAGGAAGAAATTACCAGGTGAAAAGGGATCTGCTTATGAATTTTAATTCACATTATTATTATTATCATCATCATCATCATCATCATTTAAGTGAGGCGAAGTCATAATAATGTGAAACAAACCGGGACATGAAAAATGCATCCTGTACGGTATAAAAGGTATTCAACAAAGACACCCCCCCCCCCTTAAAAAAACACCCTGACGATGATGTCTCTCTCTTTTTACCCGCATGTGCTAATGAATTAAAAGCTGAAGGAGACATTTCAAGCGAATGAAGAGAGCAGATGGTTATTAAATAGTTCTGTCCTTCTTGTACAGCACATCATTATTTTTAAAGAGGTTTTTTTTCTTTTTTACCCTTTTTTATATATATATTTATATATATATACTAGATTCTTCTAGAGAGGAAAAAATGTGCAGATGTCTGTATTTCATAACATTTTACCTTGTCAGTGAGGCGAGGTCATTTTTCACAGTTTATACAGTACATTCTGTACACTTGAGCAGCATGATGAACCTAGTCTGAGAGTCAGACTGCACCAGGACAGTTGCTTATTATGATTTTACTACTAATATTATTATTATTATTATTATTTTACGTAACCATCCCATCAATGCCGTACTGAAACTTCGTTTAGGAGCACCGCTGATTAAAGTACGTTATGCAAAGTGAACCAAATGCTGCCCTTAAAGATGTGATCTGTCATAAGGAGTGATGGGTCGCATTACCGAGCGTTAAAAACCCTAGATGCATAAAAGAGCTAACACTAAGCCAGTGTTCTGACACACTCCGACTCCCAGGCTATGATATGGCTACAGTACAGACCATGAATGTTTTGCTATGCTGTAGCCCTGTGCTATATCTAGTTTACAAAACAGAATTTCAAATCCTGCTTATGTACATCAGTCCGAAGCTGGCGTGAGAAAAAAACAAACGAAAAAAAAAAAAAAACCAGGAAGAAGAGAAGCCCAGGAACCATGGCAACAATGCGCATTTAAGAGCTACTGCTCTGCATCAGGCACGGACGCCACACAGCGAAAGAAAGAGAACTGGAGAAATACATCTGTCACATGTACAATCTTCTTAAGAAGAAAAGATTGAGAGGAAAAGGCTTTCGAGTCCTCATCTCAGCAAAAAAAAAAAAAAAAAAATCAATAACCCTGCAGGAAGGGCTGAGAATTTCCCATGTAAAATGTCACACAGTGGTCCGAGTTAAGAGTTTAAGGTTCACACTGCCGTGCTCCGTCCCAACAGGGGGAACGCGGTGGGCAGTCCGTAGCTGTGGTCCAGAGGCCGTAGGCTGCGCAGGCTCAGGTCCATGTGAATGCGCCCGTCGCGCGGCATCGTGGCCATGGCCGAGGCAGGCGGCTCCAACGCCATGCTGGAGTGGTTAAGGTCCACGTTGGAGAGCAGGTGGTCCAGCGAGTCCCAGCGCCTGGCCGAGGGCAAGCGGATCAGCGACGAGTAACCGCGCTCGGAGAACACGGTCACGGGGGCCATCTTTCTGGTCTCGGACTCCTGGTGCTCCCTGGAGGACCTGAGGACGGGTTTAGTGTACGTTCCTCCTCTGGGGTCGGCGAGGACCTCGCTGTAAGGGGGCGGGGGATCCTCCATCAGAACGGCTTCCTCGTAGCAGGGAGGCTTTCCACAGGCGTCGTTATCCACTGGCAGGATGGAAGCTGAGGAACAGGAAAAACAGGCTTTATTCAGTTTGTTAAGGAATAAATTGACAGGATAGTGCATTTTAAAATCAGTTTGATTTGTGTTCACCATTTGGGTCTTAGCGTTCCTTTAAACGGTATAGTGGATATATATACAGTATATATATATACTATAGTACTCTCTTTGCTCCAGTGTATCACAATACTGTTCATTGTTTTAGCATTGTAGCATGTCATGGATTCACTGAATATAAATATATTTTTACCAGTGTAGTAAACATGTACATTAGAGATGAACCATTTCAGAAGCGTCAAATTATTGTGCTGCATTAAGCAAAGAAAACAACTAAGGAGATTTAAAATGACTGGAACCGAGTTAAATACACTTCAGCACATTATCACACATTAGTGCTGAGCCGTCAACTTTATGGATGAAATTTGGTCTGATGATTTAAACACTTTAAAACTAATTTATAGAGTAATTTACAATTTCTACATTTTCTAAAAAGCACCTTGATTTAACGGTGCAGGTTAAAGATATCTACTGTATTTCCACAGACTTTAAAATGTTAAAGGTTGTCATCGGGTCTCATGCACGACACGATCAGCTTTTTGAAAAAAGATTAAATGATGTGTGATAAATGATTTTTTTCAAAATTCTTACACAACAGCAATTCACCCACAATTTTTACTCGTTTAAAAGATCCATTTCGAACCTTCCGTGAAACACAAGCTAGTTCCGGTTATCAGACATTTCATCCACGACCTAAAGTAAAATCTAAAAAGCCCACACAAATTTTTAAAGACAACTCACCACACGAGACCAAGATAAACGGAGAATAACAGCTAATTTAAATCCCGTGGATTTGCTTTATAGGTTCTTATTACTTTCAAAAAATAACATTTTAAATAATTATATTGAATTAATATTTAAACATAGATGTTTTATGTGCATTTCAATCTTAATTCTTAAAAAGAAAATCTTATTATGAATATCCTCTTGCGCCCCACCTGCAATACCTTCAAAGGCCACTAGGGGTACAATTTGAAATGCACCAACACGTTGTAGCGTAGCCACATAAGGGCTTTTTTAGCTTCAGTTAAGCCAAATTTAGCTGATCGTTACAACGTTATAACAGCTGTGTTAAGCTAAGTCTCTTTTTATTCTCTGCTGAAGTTTATTAGGATACAAAAATGTTGTCATATAGAGAAAGTCTACAAAGCACTGACACTGGAGACTCCTTACATAAAGTAATTCTCTTAAAGCTGTCTGGACAATGGACAGTTACACGTTTTGTTAAACATTTCAGAATTCACTAACGCTGTTACTAAAGACTAAAGAAAACTAATCAATACCTTCTGAACAATCGTGTTGGAGAATGAAATGTTGCTGTGGTATGAAGGATAAGAAAACAGCCTGCTAGACACCGTGAATTAAGGTTTAGTGTTGTTTTATTCAAGACTGATTGTCTGCTGAGGTTTTATCTGCCTTTGCAAGGTCACACTTGACAGATTTGCCCCATGAGGAAATAACCCCCTTACTGAGGCTAGAGATGAAGAGTCGGGCTTATAAAATGCATCACTCGGAGTCTTCCGTGCCGGCGCGGTGCATTGGTCTGTTCTCATGCTCTCGTCTCTGTTTGAAAACGGTTCCCAGAGACCATGACTGTTCCAAACGCTACCTACACACATCATACCGCGCAGGGTGAATTCAGATGTGCTGGGAATCACAAGCGTCTGCATACCACAGACCATCTGGCCTTGATAAAGCTCGGAGATGAAATTTTGAATGAGTAGGCTGCTGTGTAACGAAATGTACCTCCTCGCTTCTGAGGCTCTTGAAGTTGTCATGGAAACACAAAACCATGAGATACTGATTTAAATCGAAATCAGATTATAGTCATGTTAAAATGTAGCCTTATGGCCGTGCGCACTGGCCACTTTAATAGGAACAACTGGACACGCAATGCATAAGATCGTGCAGATCCAGATCCAGATCTTCAGGTAATGTTCTTGTTAAACACTAGATTGGAGTGGAACTCTCAGTAGAATCTGACTGTTGCATGATTGTTTGGGTCAGATGTTCCAGAAACTGTTGATCTCCTAAGATTTCCACGACAGGGAAAAAATAAACTCTAGTCAGGGCCTGGGCTAAGGGGTAAGGGGATTAGGGATTAGGGTTGAGATACAGTAAGTAGATGAGTTCAGGGATTAAGGTTTTGGGGTAAGAGGTTAAGGTTGGGTATTAGGGTTGGGTTAGGGATTAAGACTAGGGATTAAGATAGGGACAGGGGTTAAGGTGAGGGATTGGGGTTGGGGTACGAGGTTAAGGTCAGTAAAATAAATAAATAAATAATAATCATAATCATAATAATAAAATATAAATTAGTGAATAAGAATAGTGCTAGTAGTAAATGTTAAGATCAGTGATTTTTTTATTTATTTACTTTAATTAAATGATTATATTGTTGTAAAAAGTGCTTCAATGTGCTGATTATAAATGCTGATGATCAATCCACATATATATATATATATATATATATATATATATATATATATAAGATTTCACCACAAAATTCATATGATCACCCCTTACTTAAGTGCAATACTTAGTAAGTAAGTAAGTAAGTAAGTAAATAAATCAATAAAAACAATATATATAGGTTAAAATTATTAACGAAATTAATTTTCTCCAGAATATTAAATATTGCCGCCAGGGAACAGAAGAAAATGAAAAAAAAAAAAAGAAGAAAGGGACTGAGGACAAAGTCATTACACCGTAACATTGTGAAAGTAAATTGTATTTCTCTATCGTTCATTTAAACCGCAAAGCTCACAAGTGTTTAGTATTTTAATCCATTTTTTTTCTTCTCCGTCCCCTGAATCTGCAGCTTACTGAGTCTGTGTGTTTTAAAATATTTGTAGACTTGACTGTCCTTTTTCCCTTTTGTAATTCAATATAAAAATGTTGTTTTAGTCTATTTTCTAATTAGTTTTTAGTCTCTCCAACAGTATATATAGTTTTTGAAATTCTCTGATTATAATGGAATAAACTACTGTATATTGGAGCTATAAAATGTATAATTTGCTGAATTGGTACAACCAGTCCAGAGTAATCATTTTTTAAATACCTTTTTTGTGTGTGTTTACTTTTACTGTTAACCTCAGCAAGCACCAGAATGTCATTAGGATTTTGGGTTTTTCTGTATTTCCTAAAATTAATCTGAATTTTGTTAACTCTTGAAATCCGAGCGGCACAGATCCGTGCCGGCAACAAAGCACAGGTGAATGACCATTAGGAGAGTGAATGAATGAATGAATCAATATATACAGTATATACAGTAATTCATTAATTAAATAATTCATTAGTATGGTGTAGGGCCTCTTTTTGCATTTGTATATATATTAGCCTTGGCAGTGTGTGTTAATAGGGAGGCTTCAGACATCAAACTGTGTATTTGGGTTTCCGGATATGTAAGGTACAATGAAAGTTATCATTATTTTTATAATATGTAAATTTGACCACTACAGGAAAATGAGAATAATGTTGCAAAAATGTAGAACTCTCAAAATGAACATATTATTATTATTATTATTATTATTATTATTTGGTCATAGAAACCAAAAAACAACTGATCATGTGTATCTGTGCTATTTCTTTGCCAGTGTGACTCATTATTTTTTTCTCTCTCTCTCTTCTCAGTCACGTCTCTATAGTTGGTAAACTGAATTTTATTTCATTTTAATCATATTGCCTATTTTGCGCTGAAAAAAGGACACGTCACTCTATACTGCACAATCCTGAGTCATATATATGTTTATTATAAAACTGCAACTCAAAAAAATGGCTAAAATGCACACGAGTCCTGTCGTCGCCCCCCTGGGCCTGCGGGACGTGTATTCTAAGGTCTTTAATGAATATGTGTGAACAGGGAGTACAAACTTTTTAATAATCTGTTGATGAACATTATTGTTCCAATATTGTTGTCCTCAGGAATCGACCCACATACACTCTGGATCTAAGGGCCTTAAACAATACCTGGGTGGCTTCCTTTACGTCCAGTGGAAAGCTACATATCTTATTAATCAGGATTTTACTATCCCTGTCAAGGATGAAAACTACTTTTATGCAAAAGTGCATATCTATCTGTGTCTTAAAAATAATCCTGTATGTAGAAATTCTATTCTCTCACTTTGTATATTGTGTTTGACCTTAATTGGTGTATGATGGGAATTTAAAACCTCTAAAAAAAGCATAAAATTCCTCTTCAGAATAGGTCCAAATATAATAATAACAACAATAATAATCAATTATTTACAAAGACATACATTATTTACATATCACAGAGAGAAATGATTTTTTTTGTACAACAATGGCTTGATGTAACGGCCAATAAACTCTGACACTTGATACGACTCTGAGCCAAAAGCACTCAAGCGACCGCATGGGACTTTATAGGGTTTTGTCTTATTTTCAGGCGTTTTTGTGAATCTTTTGGAGAAGCTTCTGTAAAACTGTCTCATTGTGGGAGGATCTGAACTACAAAAATAAGTAAAGATTGTTTAGATGTAATGAAATTTAAATTTTTAAGGGATAGTAATATTTCCCGAACTACTGATTAGAAGGTCATAGGTTCAAATCCCAGCACCACCAAGTTGCCACTGTTGGGCCCTTGAGCAAGGCCCTTAACCCTTAACTGCTCAGATGAATAGAGTGAGATAAATGTAAGTCGCTCTGTTTAAGGCCGAGTGCCGTAAATGTATATTATTTAATCTGATGTTGTAATGACATATAGTGTTATGCCTTGTCTAAGTGTCTATTAGCTTCTAGTAAATAGTGCGATTTATCCATAATTACGACCCGTCATCCTTTATGGGCTGGTTTTCCAACAACGTCTGTGTTTCGTGATCATTTCTTTAAGCTTTCAATGCTGCACAACTGTGTTGAGGAGAAAAGCTGTAGCCTCAGATTCACACCTCATCTGCCTCAAGTGATAGTAGTGTTCTGCCTTAAGTCATAGTGTTGTTACTGTGAGTTTTCTACATTTTCATAAACAAAACTGAATGGGTTTTTTGTTTGTTTGAACTTTTCCGCGTCAAAATCCCAAGAGATCAGCAGTTGTTGTTTTTTTTAAATACTCAAACCAGTCCATCGGGGGACCAACAACCATGCCATGGTTAAAGTCACAGATATTTGATGGTAAACATTGATCACCCTGTAGGTTGGTTGCATGAAATTGCAGGTGTACAGGTGTCCTGGATGACGCTCGCTACAAAGGCAGCACTAGGGATAACCTTTGTTCGAGAACGTAATCGCTTACGCTTTTAAAAAGTTCTTAAACAACTAATCTGTATCACGGGCACCGAATCACGGATTCTAAGCTTAAACTATATGGATTTTTTAAATCGTAGCATCATGTCATGTTGTGCTACTTACTGTAGGTTGTTATGAAATGGATTAGTGATTCAATTTCAAAGACGTTTTCCTTACACAACAAACAGAACACTGTGCATTTTTGCTCGCTCTCACAGAACCACAGGCTGAGGCTATTGTGCAGCCGTCACTCGGTCATTGTTAAACGCTGAATTCTGCTTGATTTACATCGACCTCTTATTCAGTTCCTGTCCTACCGTCTGGCCATCAGTCGTGTATCTCTGGACCTCCTTTAAAGGAACATTCTTCGGCCCGGGCCAGGGATCCTCTGGATCTGGCAGGCTGCCTGGCTGCAGGAGTGCATGATTAGCCCAGCTCTCCCTGCTGCTAGCTCACCGATGTACTCTTCTGCCTACTCGCCCGCCCACTCTCCTCTCTGTTACCATGTTTTGCATGAAAGAATTTGGCTACGTCTGTGTGCCTTGTGTGAGGTGCAGACATTTTCTGCTGCGCTGCCCACATGAGCAAAAAAACAAAAAAAAAAATACCAGGCTTATTTAATAGTTACAGAGCCAAACATTTCATAACAGAGCTTACTGTTGGACCGTGACAATACATTACACAATACAAGTGGTCAGATCCTCTTGAAATTACTTGCACTTTCCTCGTGCTGCAAACTAAGGACGTCCGTATGGTCTCTGCAGTTCCTCGTTCCTGTCACCCTTCCACTTACATGATCTACAAATACAAATAGTCATAAGGATCATAAACAGACAGCTTGTTTACTGTACCTGGTGGTGGTGTCCAGTTCCCTTGAGGGATCGTGTGGGCGACCGGCAGCTGCGGAGACATCATCTGAGACGGAGAACAGAACTGAGGTGGTTCTCTTGAAGGGTATCCTACCGCTGTGCACTCCAAAGGCTCCATCTCCAAGGCCCTCAGACACTGCTCCCTCAGCCTCTCCTCGCGCCGCCGCTTCAGTTTACGCTGCACAAAGCTGCAGAAGCAGCAAACCATCACGATCAGGGCCCAAATCAGCCAGAATCCAGCAAAGCACGCCAGGAAAGTGTAGGTACCCTGGGACATCACCATGATTGTGGTGATCCTGGAGAACGGACGACGCAGTCCAGCCGAGAAAACCGAAGGTAGCTTATTTTGCTGAAATTCTTCACTCGAGTCTCAAAACCACGCTGGCACGCCTTAGAATCATATTTTCTTTAAATCGTTAAATGACACAGACTTGGAAGAGCATTTCTTCAGGTGAAACGCAGCCAGACGCGGAGCATTCTATCCCATCAGGTGGCTTTCATCGAAATGCAGAATGTGAAGAATCCAATCCGGAAAAAAAAAAAAAAAAGAAGAGTTACTCCCACGACGGACTTGTCCTTAAGAGCTCGGCCATGAGATTCCTTCTCGCGTCTGGTGATCCTTGGTATGCGCGTTCGGATGTTTCAGATCTCCAAAGGATGCCAGGACACGCTCTGATGGACAAAAAAAAGGAACGGACATGCGAGAAGATGTGATGAGATCACTTAACAGCATGATAGAGAATAACATTTGAAACAAACGGACTCTTCTTTAACGGACGCCGCTGTTCTCACAATGACCTGTAATGATTCAAATTGGAGCAGAATGAAAAAGATTGTGTCAGGAGAACAAGTTCTCATTTAGCTTTTTAAAACTCGAGTGTTTAAGCGTAATAGTAACTATCAGCATGATGCCTCGTTGACTTTGAACAATACCTCTAATCATGCCGATTGTATTTCCCTCCTACAAGCCGATAAGCCATTACTGCCTGCTATTAACCTCACGTCTCTCCCGCACATGTTCGCTGTCTCTAGCACAACTCTGTAGTCGTATCTCATGGCATTTCACATTCCCCTCTCCACTGACCTTGAAAAAAAAAAACGATTACATCAAAGCGTTGCTTTGTTTATCACTTTCTCATCAGCGGCTCTGAATCACTGCAGTGACTCTGTAAAGATCTGTGAAGATTCTAAGAATCAGAGCGTTTTTTTGTCCCGTCTAATTAGGCATGTGTTGTACATAATGCCATGGCGGCTTCGCACAGTCTGCGCAGTTCATCACTTCTGCCCAACTACGTCACCGTTCAGATGATGGATTTGGAGTTTCGGTGGGATTTCGATGCTTGGCAGCTGCTGTCATCACTTTTCACTTAACGGAAGCAGAAATGTGATTTAAACCTTTGTTTATTCTCCTGTGGTTTTTCTAAAGTTTATTGCGCTGTGTATAATCTACTCTGGCACATCCTGAAGTATTTTATTCCTGATATCTATTATATAGATGCGTACATACAGTACAAGGGATGTTCAAGTCAAACTGGGATTTGTGATTGTGCAGAATAACGGAACACATTTAACTAGTTTTATATTATTCCTGCAATAAAAGATTTTTATCTCAATTTAACTAAAAAGAAAAGACAACAATGTACAAACTCTGACTTCATATCTGGTCGCTTCATGTCTAATTAACCCCAACCCTAAATACACACTTTTTACTTTTTCGGAGGGCTCGAGTCAAAGCAGGACTTTTGATTGTGCAGAATAACAGAACACTTATGAGAGTAAAAACTCCATTTATTTCTCTATAGAATCCCCTGCTACACTAATGCAAGATAGAAAGATTTCTCAGTAGAGCCGTAATCGGACTGCCTGCCTCACGTCTGAAATGCCGGCCTCCCAGGAACTCCTTTAATGGCTTTTCCATTAAGTGGCAATACCTCCCAGCCGAGTTCCTGTAATGTTCAAGTGGTGTTGGTGTACAGATGATTGTGTGTACAGTTCCTACACACAGATGTTTCTTATGCATGTTGGCGACATGATACTGTATCCGTCGTTTTTGAAGGATCAGGTGTTCCACTCTCTGAATGTTCACAAGAACAAAGGCAGTGGGCTCCGAGCCACCTCAGCCGGCATCATCATTCATAGACGTATGGTCTTGCACCATTCAAGTACTTTACTGCGGCTAAGATCCTCATCACTGTACTGTGCTTGAAGTGTTCTGTAAATGTCAATCGCTTTTAGACCTTTATTTACTGGAAATTTCATCACAAATCCCAGTTTCACTTGAACGCCCCTCCTATATGTGTATATCCCAAAAAAGTCTGACACTGCATTCCTCACTCACTCATCGTCTATCCCACTTTATCCTGAATACACGGTCACGGGGGGCCTGGAGCCTACACGCACACACTCATTCACGCACTGCGACCAATTTGGGAACGCCAATGAGTCTAATCTGCCTGTCTTTGGAATGTGTGAGGAAACCGGAGTACACCGATGAAACCCACCAAGCACGGAGAGAACATGCAAACCCCATGCACACGGACCTGCACCTGGAGTGCATTCTTCCATGCATCCTCCTGACCAATCAGATTCAACATGACATAAGACAATACAGTACAATTGTATTAAAGGTAAAAAGGTAGGTCAATTAAAACAAATCAATTCTCTTATCAATTAGTATGAATATAGCAGTGCTTGAATATATATATATATATATATTCTTTACGATAAGAGCCTTCAGGAAATGCACTGCACTAAACATGGAGTGCACTAAACAGTACGATAAGGTAGGGTGTAGTGTATTGTTTTGGTATAATTAATGAGATTTGATCCTGTAAATCCTGTAAGGATGTTAGATTTGAGTCCTTTTAAGCATGCTGTGTTCATCATCATCATCATCATCATCTTGTCAGGGATGAGGCATAGTGTACACTTAAAAATATTCCATCATCATGGTTGCCATACATCACATCACATCACATCACAATCACGTCTGCGCATCACCCCAGAGACAGAGCTGATCCCACACCTGTTCCCTCTTATTTATGTCACGTGTACACTTATTTCCACCTGCCAGAGGACATCAGAGCAATCAGACTGAAGTTGCTCACGTTTTAAGGTTATCAAAAAAAACAAAAAAAAACAACACTCTCACACACACACGCGCGCGCGCGCACACACACACACTCACGCCCATATTTACCTTGATGCACTCGTCGTTTTTTTCAGAGATCCGACATGTTACCTGCGTGACTCGGCGCGAGCCGCGGATTAAAGCGCACCCGCTCCACGGTGCTGTCACGAGCCGAGAGCGTCGTGCTGCGCGCGCCTGCCTGCGCGCGCGCGTGTGTGCCTATGTGTGTGTGTGTGTGTGCGTGCGTGTGTGTGTGTGTGTGTGTGGCAGTGCGCGCGCGTGCGCTTTCAATTCTCCCAAATCACATAAACTTCCCTCTGGCTCCTCCTTTCCTTTCATCTCTCTCTCTCTCTCTCTCTCTCTTTAAAAAAAA
This sequence comes from Clarias laeviceps, assembly GCA_030014305.1. Classification (NCBI taxonomy): domain Eukaryota; kingdom Metazoa; phylum Chordata; class Actinopteri; order Siluriformes; family Clariidae; genus Clarias; species Clarias laeviceps. The sequence continues at coordinate 1,782,115 of JAQMYJ010000011.1, read as the reverse complement.
AAATAATAAATCATTCCAAAAAAACAATTATGGCTCTGTCACGGTTTCTCCGAACGAGCGTGAGTCAGGAACACGGACAAGGCGTGGGACATGAGACAAATATTTATGTTCAAAAATAAATCCACACCTTCTAACAAGAACTTCCATCACCCAAGAGAAGGAGTCACCTGTTTCTCTTTCTGTTATTTTTTATCTGCATTGTTTTTTTTTGTTTTTTTTTTGGAAAAGGGTTTAATTATGTTCATTAATTATTAATCATTCATTCATCTTCGTTGCAGATCCAGAGACAAACTTAGGAACAGTGGCAGACTCACTGGTGCCACCCCGGTCAGAAATGCCATGGGGTGCCCCTATTCTAGATAATATGTAATAAAAAGCCCTATAGGGTGCCCCAAATGTAAATACAATGTGATAAAGTGCCCATGAGGGTGCCCAGTCTAGCCTCTAACTAACGTTCTTCTATGTATCTGATTGTAGATAAAACGTGATAAAATGTCTTTTAGGGTTCCCTTTCAATGGAGAGAAACTAATAAAGTGCCCTTCAGAATGCCCTTTCAAAGGAGAAAAAGAGGTTGTGCCTTCTATGATGCCTTTACTATCAGTAAAATGTGACAAAGAAGCCTGAAAGGCACCCAATTACAAATAAAGCATCATAAAATACCTTGTAAGGTGTCCTTGCAGTGGAGACAATGTAATGATATGCCTTAGTATAATCTTACTATAGATAAAATGTGACAAAGCGCTCTATAGGGTGACTGTTAAAAAAAAAACACAAATAAAAATAGTGTGTTTATACTGGAGAAAGTGGGATATCGTACTGTAACTAAAATGCAATAAAGTACCCACTAGGGTGCCCTGCCCATAGATACAGTATAATGTGATCTTCCTATGGTGTCTCAGCTGTATATAAAATATGATAGTGTCCTCTTAGCTTCTTCTATGTATCTGACTCTTGCTAAAACAAGGGTGCCTTTGTAATGGAGAGAAAAAGATAAAGTGCCCTTCAGAGTAACTTTTACATGGATATAATGTGGTGTGTCTTCTAAGGTGTGCTTACTATCAGTAAAATGTGATGTGCCTACTCTAGATAAAGCATCATTAAATACCCTGTAGGGTGTCCGTGCAGTGTAGACAACCTAATGAAAAGCCTTAGTATAATCTGTGGTTAAAATGTGACAAAGTGCCTTATAGGCTGACTGTTAAAAAAGTGCTGTCACAGTGGAGAAAAACATGATAAAGTGCCCTCCAGGATAGCTTACTGTAGCTGAAACATAAAAAAGTGCCCTATAGGGTGCACTAAATATAAATAAAATGTTTTAAGTGGCCAGTAGGGTGCCCCACCTATTGATATAATGTGCTGCCTATGGTGTCTTAGCTGTAAATAAAATCTTCCATGTCTTCCATGGTTCTTCTTCATATCTGACTGTAAATAAAATGTGCTAATGGATAAAGTACCCTATAGCGTGCCCCAGATGTAAATAAAATGTGATAATGCCCTATAGGGTGCCCCAAATATATAAATATATATATATATATATATATATATATATATATATATTTAAAAATAGATAAAGTGCCCTATAGGATACCCCAAAATCATGATAAAATGCTCTCACAGTGGAGAAAACATAATATAGTGCAGTGAAGAAAATGTAGTGATGGGCACACTATACTGTAGTGCCCCCACTGTAGATCAAATGTGATGAAAACATGATAAAACAGTGCCCACAATGCAGAATAAGTAATAATGTGGCCTTGGTGTTAATAAAATGTGACAAAGAATATTAAACATAATGAAATGCCCTTCAGTGGAGAAAACATGATGAAGTGCCCTCTAGGCCTCATATTGTAGATAAAGAAGGATAAAGTGACCTCTAGTATGGCATTACTGTAGAAAAAGGTGTTGTGTCCTTTATGATGACCTTACTGTAGACCAAAATACGATAAAGGATGCCCTGTACGAGAAAAAAGGCACATTTGATCCATTTAGCATTATATTATATACACTACTATATTCCTGTGGCTAATTTGGTTTTAGTACTTTGAGTAGGGCAAACAGTTGATGGTTGGTCTCTTTCTCTGCTGAGTTTGATAATGGCTTGGCAGTTTTGCATTGTGGAGGATTTGTAAAAATGCAAAACGTTCACTTGTTTCCTGTTTCGTTTCTGTTTCAGCTCCACCCTGAAAACAGCCGCCGTGCAATGTTCATACTTCTTCCTGAGTCCCATGCGTACATCCGACTGCTCGCTCTGGGATGTCTAGATGCAATGTTTTGCATGTGTTATTACTAAACTGTGTTTGCTAGCACACGTGGGTGTACACGTGACTCATGAAAATCACACTTAGGCCTGAATCTTAGCAAACATCAAGGAAGTCCAAAATGTGCTTCTTAACTGAAGCACACATGAGTTGCCCCTTTTATTGAATGTACTGAAAAGCTTTGTCATGACAACCCTTTATCGAAAGAGCACACGAAAATAGCGTTTTTTTTTCCCGTGACCTTAGCAACGTTTATCATCCCAGAGCTGATGATTAGAACGAGTCTGTGAGACGCATTTCAGCTCGATTTGATTAATCATGATGCACTAATAAGCAAATAAGAGCATGGAGAGAATAACACAAACTATTTCAGACTGCAACAGACAAACATCTGCCTTATTCACGAATGAGACTCATAATTAAAAGTTCAGCCTGTTTATCTGGTCCAATCCGTCAAAACAAATCATGCTTTGGAAGAGCTTTACATCAGAGTTCATTAAACATTAAAATATTAAACATTATTTAAACATTATTTATGTTTTGAGTTTGGTTATGAAGCAGAAAACCTCAGGTTTCTTTGGCCCAACTCGTATTAATTTACAGCAAGTCATAGAGAGGTGTTTTGTGAGTGTGCTTGTGTATGTGTGTGTGTGTGTATATGATTATTTCCCAGAAGATACCAAGAGTAGTGGCTCTTCACATGCACTGTAAGAATATTCACTTCACTGAGCTCTTTTGTTCCCTCTGGTTGTTTGATTTCCTTCTCTCTCTCTCTTTCTCTCTCTCTTTCTCTCTCTCTCATTTCGCCGACACCGACGTGTTTGTGGTTTAGAGGTAAAAAGTGGCTCAATCCTGAGTTCCTTTTTGGAACAGAAATCTTTTATGTTCAAAGAATATAAGAACCTGGATTTTTTTTTTGTTCCACTTCAGTTTTTTTTTTTCTCCCTCTGGTACATTCTTATTTCTACTGCTTTTGTTCTCAAGAGTAGGCGTACTACAGCCAAATACAGCTACTAATACAGTATAATCTTTCATTCATCTTCAGTAACGTAGCCGTGTTGGATATCAGGAACACTGGGCTTAAGGAGAGAGATTCCACCCAGTCATCACAGGGCACCATGAACACACAAACACACGCGCGCACACATTTACAGAGCTATTCACATCTGGTGGCAATTTAGCCGCGAGGCATGTCTTTGGGAGGTGGGAGGAAACTGGAGAGCACAGAGGAAACCTAGGAAAACAAGCAAAGAACATGTGAAACTTCACACAGACAATAAACCCAACCTCAGGATTAAACTGTAAAAACCTTGGAGTGGTGTTACCTACTAATATCTCCCCATTTCAAGAAGATTTGTATCCAGAATTAAGGCCAAAAGATATCGCCAAAACCCTTGCTGGGTCTGAGGTTCATGAGGAAGTTATTGCACATCTACTATGTACTGAAGCAGTGGAGGATTTTTAACCCGGAGCAAACGTCATGAGATTTTTCAGGTGAATTTTCTAACATTTCCACAACTGGTGAGAGATCAAGATATTTGCTCCCCCAGGAAAAAAGATTGGGAATGATTAGATTATGTGTGATGCTCTGGGAAATCCCATCAAAGGTCAGATGAGTCCAATGGGTCGTGTCCAAACTTTTGGGTGTTTTCTGCCCATAATAATGTCTTGACCTGGCAACTAGTCAACATGTTAATGTTTTATAAATTAATTACATAATCTTGCCTAGGCTGCTAAGATCATGATAAGATTGTGATATGTTCAATAAAAAGCAGCAGTAAACACAGTTTAAGGATGTCGAAAGCCTCAGTAGCTTAATGCGGTTTATTTTGGCAAAGTCGTAGCGAGTGTAATTGATTGACTTTGTAATCAGGTACCTGTTAAAATGTCCATAATGTGCTCATATGCTGTGACATTGTCCTCAACATATACAAGAGTGTACAGTATATACAGTACGTGCTGTACAAAAGATAAGTGACAAATGTGTAAAATATCTGACCTAATAAAAAATGGAAATTAGTTTTGCAGTAGTTATTATTTCTGTACCAATCAAAAAAGTTGCTTTTACACAATCAGTGTATGAAGCTTGGAAGTTCATCATCTATACGGCTTTATCCTGTGTACAGGGTCGCGGGGAGCGTGGAATCTATCCCAGGTGACTTAGGGCACGAGGCGGAGTACACCAGTCCATCGCAGAACACATTCACACACTACGGGCAATTTGGGAACGTCAATTAGTCTAATCTGCATGTCTTTGGACTGTCGGAGGAAACCGTAGAACCTGGAGGAAACCCACCAAGCACGACGCGAACATGCAAACTCCATACACAGAGACCCTGAGACGGGAAGCGAACCCGTATCCTGACTGCGCAAGGTGTCAGTGCTAACCAGTAAGCCACAGCGTTGAAAGATGAAAGTTATTTGAATATTAATTTTATATATTTAAATTTACTTATTTCACATTTTATCTTCTCTGTGGCATTTAATGCAATTTGTTAAAATGTTTTTTTCTTTTGTTAAGAACTTAAATTGCTATGGGAAAGATTTGTGTTTAAAGTCATATAATTTAAATGTATTCATTAAAAGGTATTTTTGAGATTTAAAAAAAAATGTGAACCTATTAAATCTATCTATTTATTTATTTATTTATTATTTAATTATAAATCTATAATTTAGACCAAAAGGTGGAGCATTCAGAATTGTTTCTGAATATACTACTGAAATAGCTAAATGTCTTGTTTAGCTGCTAACATTTGTTAGCATAGTCTGGCTAGCTAAATAATTAGCTAAATCATTACCTTAGGTAAATAGATTTTGTTTATTTTCATGTTGTACTAAAGTTATCATTTTTTTTTTTGCTAGCTAAACAGTTACCCTGGTGTTTAATGGTATGTACTGTATCACATTAGAAAACCTGCTATTTGAACAGAATGTAAAAGTCTGATTACTCTGATTATCAAGAATCCTGTCCATGAGATTTACATCATTTAGGAAATTTTTGAGATCGGAAATTTTGAGTTTAATATTTTGGTCATATTTAATGTATATTCATCACTGTAAACATTTTATATAATGTGATTTTTATGTATTATGCGTATGATGTGTCTTTTCATTAGTATATGTGCAAAAGTCAAACAGATTCCAGTCCAGGAAATTCAGTCCTGTTCATAACTTCTTAAGAGGAAAAAATGTCCAAATTTGAGCATATGAAGGATTTTCCCAGCCTCTCCATATTACATGAACATGACTCAGTCTGAATGAAAACCTTGTGTGACTCAGGAAAATGTGACCCGCTGTTTCGTCAAGAGAACGCAGAAGGCCACGCCCCTCCCCTGTGTCTGATCGACTGCCAAGTGCCGAGTACAAACAAGCTCACAATATATTTTCACAGATAAATCTTACAAATACGACAAGAACCTGAATGCACAGTTTCACCCAACTGGTTTCCAGTTAACACCGGATTTGTTGAGGTGTAACCAGACATTACTAACCCCTCTCTCACCGTGACATGTGCTGAAATACTCGAATTTCATGACATTGTACTTCAGATACAATAGGTGACGCAGAGCGACACACTCGAGACAAGAAGAGCTTTTGTGTAAGTGAGTAAGTGCCAAACTCAGACTCTCTCTGTATGCGTGCGTGATGAAGATGAGAAATCATTTGTGAGTACAAAATGCGTCACGCGCCCTGTGACCACCGTCCTCCATCATCCCTGGGTTGCTCTATTTTTAAATAAGTGTCTATTTGCACACAGCAGCACAAGATTGTCTGTATTTCAGAAAAATTCTAAATTCTAAATAAATAATCATGCATCTGACTCAAATGATTTGCGCCTGTAAATTGTACCACCATCATCTGTTCATTTCCACTTATTCCACTGGCATTCTTTCTTTGTGTTTTTGCCACATGCATTAATAATGTGGTTTGAAATGTAGTTAATGGTGTTGTTCTGGCTTGTGTCTGGATCAGAGGTGTCACCTTGGTTTATAGCAGGGGCCTCCAAATCCAGTCCTGGAGGGCCAGTGACCAGCACAGTTTGTAATTCACTAACACCCAAACACATCCACTGAACCTAGTAATTAACAGATTAGTTAAATCAGCTGTGTTTGAGAAGAAGAATCACCAAACTGTGTTGGATTCTGGTCCTCCAGGACTGGATTTGGAGACCCCTGGTTTAGATAATAAGTCTTATTTACATTTAGTCCAATTGCACAAAAAAAACATGCTCATTAATCTGCCTTAGGAATGTGTGAAAGGTAAATTCTGAATGCATAAACTGGTTAAGAGAGAGAGAAGAAACTCATCACCTACAAAACACACCGAACTCGCTCCAGTTACTTAAATTATGATTTTAACACACTGTGAAAAGCTTTTCTGCTCATCATGGTTGTAAAGACCGGCTGTTTGAGTTACTGTGGGCTTCATATCAACTAAAACATGTCTGGCTGTTTGCCTCTGACCTCCCATCATCTCATCAAGGCGTTTTCATGTGCAGACATGATGTTACTAAGTGTGATTTGGTTTTTCACACCTAAAATATCCAAACCAGCCCGTCTAGCACCATCGAGCAAGTCTGAAAATGTCAACTGGAAATCCCAGAAGATTTGTTTGTAAGGTTGTAAATTCTGTCTTTTCAGATCATATGTCTTTCAAAGGCAAATTTTAGGTCAAAACAGAAAAAAATAGCAAAAACGTTAATTTATCAAATACCACAGAAAATTGTATTTAATTGCATTAATTACTATTTTTATTTTAACTTTTTTTAAATTGAAATATAGACAAACATCAAACATATTTGAGCCCGAGACGATAATAAAATTAGCTGAAAAAGGTAAAACATCCATTTCACAGCCTTCTATCACCTTTGCGTGGAGGATACACACCATTCAGAGGTAAGTACATTGACAAATTGTTTTTAATGTTGTACCGAATAGCTACGGGCTGCACGGTGGCGTAGCGGTTACCACTGCCGCTTTGCACCTTCATGGTCCGGGTTCCATTGCCACCTTGGTCTGAGTGCATGGAGTTTGCGCCCCGTCCAGAGTGTACCCCGCCTTGTGCCCTAAGTCTCCTAGGATAGGCTCCAGGCCCCCCGCGACCCTGTACGCAGGATAATGCGGTACAGACAATGAGTGAGTGAGTAATCGCCAAAAAGTTAGTGCTAGTATAACTAGCTAGAATGCAAGCTAAATAGTTTCCCAGGTGTTTAACATCACAGGAGAAAACTTGCAGACATGATGTTATTGAGTGTGGTCTGGTTTTTCACACCTAAAATACCCAAACCCGCCCATCTAACACCATCGAGCAAGTCCAAGTCAAACATTTTTCTTCACTTCTTATACTAAATGTTTATTTTAACCGAAGGTCTTCACCTGTATCTGCATGATTTTATTCAATGTTCAGCTGCTACATGATTCTGCTGGATATGTACAGTTCATGCTTTGAAGGGTGACTATATGCTGTAGTGTCTTGAGACCCCATTGTCCTCGCATATCCTTGTACGGTCCTCATATGAGTAACGCCAGGTGCAAATAAACAGAAAGAGAATGGTAATGTTCCACAATACTCCCATACAAATCGTCACCAACCTACCAAGCTCTTTACGAGGTGCTTCGCAGTATGCGCTATCAAGTGTGTGTGAGACGGAAAGACACTTAAGCGTGAAGAGTGTGCGGTCTCTAAGGCTAAAATCACTGCTTGTGTGCGTACTGTATGTGTGCGCGTACATCAGCACAGTCGACGCGCATGCTCTTTCTTCCCGTTCCAGGTTCAAAAACTGAAAAGAATATGCTTGCGCTGTTACTTTATTTCTTTTTTAAATTCCTTCTAAAGAGCGTTGCTGGGCAACCGATAGCAGAGAGAGAGAAGGAAAGCGGGAGAGGTGCGAGGGAGAGAGACAGCAGGAACAGAGAGACACGGTGTGAGGAGGGTGAGGAAAAACACAGCTTAGAGCACGGCCTGCCGAGAGCAAAGCCTGAAATGGCGCCTGGCAGACCGTAGAATATCAGTATATATTGTGAAAATGTTCTATATTAGCACTAGACGTGAGGCCATGCTGCACGCTACAAGCCCCGTAAGCAAAAACAAAGCTTAGCATCTGAATATTAACGCTAATACACACTACTGAACACACTTTCAAATCAGAGCCCTGAGTAAAGCCTTAGTTAACCGCAAATCAAACACACTTTAAATGTTAACATGCACACAGTTGGGCTAATCAGCTAATTATGGCTAAAACCTAAGTATCAATCAATACACCTGCAATACTCAAAGCAATGCGAGTCTACAAAACATAGCTAGCACTATACAGTAGCTATACCATGTGCATCTGAAGATGGATAATTCATTAGTCTGCAGTGTTGAGGTTGAGGATGAGCGCTTCTGGCCTAGCATCTTAGGATATGTTTTGCTAACAGCAACTTAGAATATGTAACTAAGTTAGCATGTTTTTTTTTTTGCTAATTCCATGGTAAACTACATTCCAGTAGATTGGGCTCACCAGAAAGTTTCTGTTTGGAAAACAGAGGTTCCTAGGTGGATGGATGGATTTACACAATATAATAGTTCATTAGCAAGCTATGTAGCATTAGCTATTAACCTGAGCCCAGAAACTTACAGACTCTGAATGAAAATGTCAGTTTAACGACATAATAAAAGTTACTATTCACAAAATAAATTGCATAAGCTAAAAATTATTATTATTAATATTATTTTTTTAACCGAGTAAGAGTTTGACGCGTTATCTACATTTTCACTGAAGTAGAATTTGCATTAAGATGTCTGAAAATGTTAAAAGCTACATTTTCCAGCAACACTATATGGACAAAAGTATTTGGCCAAATCTGCAGTGACATTCTATCTAAATACATGCACTTAAATATGTACTTTTGTAGCTATAACAGCTTCCACTCTTCTTGGAAGGCCGTCCTACAAGATGTTGGAGAGTTTCTGTGGAAATTCTTGTTCATTCATTCTGTAGAGCATTTACGAGGTCAGGCACTGATGTTGGACAAGAAGGCCTGGCTCACAATCTCCGTTCCAGTTCATCCCAAAGGTGCTCGATGGGGTTGAGTCTCTCCGGTCTCGAATTCATCAAAGAGATCGCTAGTTTCGATTCCCGGGTGATGCTGTTACCTCACACAGCCGGAGCTCTAGAGGGAGCTGATTGGCCGAGCTCTCTTAGAGGGGAGGGATGAGAGGTACTTAGTGCTCCCACATTAATCACGGCTCTACAGCCAATCAGGGGCGTCTGTGAGCTCACGCAAGCGGAAGGAGCGGATAGCGCTGTCCTCCGAGTGTGTGACTCCGCCCCCAACGGTGCGTGAGCGAGCAGTTCAAAAAGATGCGGTCGGCTGGCGTCACGTGGTTCGGAGGAAACACGTGATAGTCTTCGGCCCTCCCAACTTACAGGCTAAGTAGTAGCCTTAATGTGGAGCCACCTAGTGACGGGGAGGAATTGGACACGACTAAATTAGTTAGTTGCATAGAAGCGTAACATTGTCCAAGATGTCATGGTATGCTGAAGCATTAAGATTGCTCTTCATTGGGGATAAGGGACCTGATTGATTGAAACACCTGAATTTACAATAACAGGTTTGGACAAATACTTTTATCCATATAAGAGTATTTTATTGATAATTGATAATTATCTTACACTCTAACACTGCAGTTAGTATGCAGCTAATTTGCTGATTAGATGATAAATATATTGAGCAAACACAGACTTTTAACACAGGGTGTTAAAAATGGAAAGCATTCATGAGAAAGTAAAGTGCAAAAGCCATGACATAGTGTATGTCTAAATATGGTTATGTCTATATTGTGTGTGTGTGTGTCCAAATATGTTTTTAAATAATCTGAAAGTTAGAAGTACTTTAGGAATTTTGCACAAGAGCTCAGGAAGAAATTCCTTTAAGAAACATTTCCAAAAAAGGCAGCATTTTGGAAAAGCTACGTGAGCTTGTGAAAAAAAAAATGCTTTGAAACAAACAAGAATTGTAAAATAAGGAAAAAAGTGGGAAAAAATTACATTAACTGACACTGACATTTATCATCCTCTTCATCAGTACTTCAATTGCCCTGTTCTCATGGAAAAAGTTTCATGAGGTTAGCCAGTTTATGACAATCAACATTTGTGTGTGTGTGTGTGTGTGTGTGTGTGTGTGTGTGTGGACAGACATGGAAAAGGTCAATTAGAGCACTTGAAAATTACACAAACAAAACAACCTACCATTCACTGGATTGTTGTCTTACAGGCTAGCAGTGTACTTTAGAATGCAGAATGAGTTTCTATTAAAGTGTGATACTGTAATGTGTGACAGTTAGTAATGTACAAATTAACTAGGAACACAAAGAACAAGCCTGGTCTAATAAACTCCAAAAAAGAAATCAGATATCGAGGCTAAAAGTAAATAAACTATTTTATACAGTAGGTATATACATGTTAAGTAAAACTAAGCTTAATTTGAATTATTAGGGGATTATGAATTTGAATTATGTTCAAGTCTAACCGGGACGTGATGAAATATCTGGTGAATGAAGGCGTAAAAGTGGTTGCCAAAGTACGATGAAGACACTCTAGCCACAGTAAGGCTTGGAGCCCACTGCCGCCATCCCCATGAACATTCAGCGATTGGAACACCTGATCCTTGAAAATCAGTGGATATCTTGTCACCAGCTTGTGGAAGAGACGAATCTGTCTGTGTGAACTGTACACACAATCATTCAGCAACACCACTTGCACATTACAGGACCTGAGCTGGGAGTTATTGCTACATCTCCCGTACAGTCCTGACCTCACTCCAAGCCATTTCCACATGTTTGGGCCATTAAAGGAGTTCCTGGGAGGCCGGTGTTCCAGACGTGAATCAGGCAGTCCTGTCATCAACTTTCTACCTTGATGGTGTCCAAGCACTAGTGTAACACTGGGATAAGTGCATTAGTGAAGCAAGGGATTATATAAAGAAATAAAGGGAGATTTTACTCTCAGAAATTATGTTCTGTTGTTCTACACAATCAAAAGTCCTGGTTTAACTTGCAGGACCCTTGTAAAAAGTGTGTATTTGGGGTTAGGGTTAATTGGAAATGACGTGACCAGATATGAAGGGTTTGTACATTGTTTTTCTTTTCTTTTTAGTTGAACTCAGGTAAAATCTTGTATTGCATGAATAATTCTTACTAGATAAATGTTTTTGACAGCATCTGGACATTTTATATTAGCATTTTATTAATGGATTAAAGGAGGTTTATGAGATTTAGATAGATGTGAATGAGGAAAGCACCGAAATTTTAGGTAGTAAAAATGGTTCACTGTATTTTTTGTATAATAATAATAATAACTTAATTTAAACTTTAAAAAAATAATTATAATAATAAAAGAAAGAAAAGAAACTAAAGAAAGAAAGAAAAACAAAGTAAGAAAAGTACTGGTGTAAAAAGTAAAAAAAAAAACTATTTGCTTGTTTTACAACTAATTATGAAATAAATATAATCACAATAATACAAAGAAAAGATTTCTTATTGAGAATATTTATAATAATTTTACCAAAATGACCGACAATTTTGCCCCATAATTAAATTGATAATTACTTACTAAGGAACATTTTAATGTTAGAAAATGTAAAAAATATATTTAAATATATGACACACTTCCCACATCTTTTTTCAAAAGTGTGTTTAACTGTTTCAAATGGTTCAGGTCAGAACTTAGAAGGGAGAGGTTATTATGTGAATACAGGAGAGCATAAGTCTAAGTGGACGTCCATGACATGCGGCGTACCACAAGGCTCAATTCTGGCACCGCTCCTGTTTAGCCTGTATTTGCTCCCACTAAATCAGATAATGAGAAAGAACCAAATTGCCTATCACAGCTATGCTGATGATACCCAGATTTACCTGGACTTATCTCCAAATTACTACAGCCCTGTTGACTCTCTCTGCCAATGCATTGATGAAATTAACAGTTGGATGTGCCAAAATTTTCTTCAGTTAAACAAGGAGAA
>JAQMYJ010000011.1:1720851-1768441 GCA_030014305.1 Clarias laeviceps | reverse complement strand
CACAAGAAAGATTAAACTTCAAGCATTTTTGTTTAAACGGTAAATTCATCACTTTGTAAAGATGAATGATGACACTGATATTTTTTTGAACAGACTAATATTTGTTTTTCTTCACTTTCTGTAAACTAATAATCTATTTGGAACAGGACTGAACCTTGTTGTGTTTGAGAACTTCTACCTTTTAACACTCCGGCACCAAAGCAAATGAAATTAAATCATGTCTGGAACAGCAGAACTGTGGCTGTTCCAGACATGATCGCTCATGGACCCCGAAACCATTCAATTCAATCACAATTATATACATTATATTCTATTTATAAAGTATGCAAAATGTATAAATTATAGTAGTATAATGGGAAAGGTGTTTAAGTTAACATGGTGTTGTCTGAGACAAAGCCTCATCATCGATGCCTCTGTGAATTCTTCTGCTGCTGGTCTTCACTCTGTGCACGATTGACTTGAAGTGACGCACTTAATGACCGTCTTCAGGTCTTGCAATCACTTCAGATAACAGAGAACTGCATTGGTGGGCAGGTGAGTTGGTAATTTTTTTTTTCTGAATTCAGGTTTTTCTGTCCAACAACTTATCTGTGTCTCTTCAAAAGACATCAGTGATGGCGAATCTGCAGTAAATTTCTAGCCTTGGATGGTGTTTTTTTGGACCACTGGACCAACCATTGGACTTTCTGCGAATAAGCGACAATCGGTTGGGTGTTTTCACTTCACCATGCCGGTTCTCAACGTCGGTCCCTTTCCCTGCTTTGTTACACACACTTAAGTTCAGAAAAGGTGGTTAATTAGATGATTAGTTGGCAGAGATTTGTGACGCATCACCTCCACATTTGCGTCTTTACCCAAGACTTTGTTACATTGCATGAAGCGTTTAAGCCTGTCAGGGGTTTCACTTCCAACAAACCATAGTGTCGTCCATGACTGAGATATAAAACCAGATTTTCATTATAGTTCTCTCACATTTTCGATAAGAGCATTAGCAAGAGTTTTGTCACATGCCAGAGTGTCCAAGGCTTAAAACACCAACACGGCTCTTTTTGAGCTCTTTTAATAGCACCACACACACACACAAAAGACACACACAGACGAACCTACCATTTTTTTTACGAACCTGCAAACACAAATCTGACATACGGATCAATCCACGGATCAGAAGGAATCCTTTTGTATAAGCAAATCTCTCATTATGAACCGTGGACCCATGATGTTGCTGCTGTTGTTTCTACTCCAGAACCTTGGTCTCCATGAAACTTCTTAGGATTTTACAAGTTCAGCATGAGCTTTTGCAAGAGTGCACGGGCCGCAAGTGTCTCCGAGCATCCTCCAGCGCTCTTCCCAGGGTCCTGGGGGTCTCCTGAACCCTCACGATGTTGTGTGCAGATCAGTTATCCAGGTGTCGTATGCTATACATTATATTACATCAGCATACATAAAATCCTTATAAAATATCAAAAGAGAGAGGAAAAAAAAAAAAAGGAGGTGTGTATAGCATTTTTTTTTTTTATTCCGGCTCAAATAAACCCAGTCTAAGAAAAAAAAAAAAAAAAAGAAAGACTCACCGAGACTATATAAATGAGCACCAGTGTGTCGTGTTTAAGTATTGGTTCAAGGAGGAGTCTTTATTTTCAGCATTTTCGATCGGTTGCACTTCCGCCACTTCCAGATGAGGTAAAAATGAATGTGTGTGTGTGTGTATATCTACTGTATATATGTACGTAAAAGATATTTGAAACGATGAGTATTACCATATGGCCAAATTTACATTTCTTGAAAGCAATATATGACTCACAGCTGTCGTAGCAGTAGTATGGTAACATTTCCCGCTCATACAGGGAATAAACACAATGGCATAGTGGTTATGGGCAACAATATGGGCACATGCAGTGCAAAAAGAACAAAAACAAAAAAAACTGACGACGACAAGCGCACACACACACATACATCCAGATACACACACAGCGTTTAGGCGAACGCACATACATAAACACTTTATATGTACACATAAAAATACATCAGTGCATTGCGTACGAGAAAAAAAAAAAAAAAAAAAAAAAAAATGCACAATATAAAAAAAATTGTACAACTGTGACAGAAATTAGCAAATCTCCTCCTTCACAGTGTTGAAGCCTGGCTCAGGGACACATCGACGAGAGTCAGCTGGAGTTCAGTCTTGCGGTGTCGCTCGCTTTATACACGGTTATGTGGTAGGTACATTTATAAAATCCTGTTATTGCTAAATTAAACAGAAAACAAAAAAAAAAATCTTAAATCAATTTTACATCTGTACAGTACGGTAGAGACTGGAATGTACTTGAGTTTCGAGCAGAAAGGTGAACCGAGGGAACGCTGATGGACAAAGACCTCCGAGTTCGATGGACAGGTAGGCTGAAAAGAGTTCAAGTTACGCTCCCGAGGTCTAAAAGCCGTCTTTCCCTCGTGTCTTGAGAGATCGTGAGTGAGATCGTGTGTCCAAAAAAACGGAAAAGGAAAGGGGGCAGAAAAACGCACATCCACACGGACACAGATGAGGTCAAATGAACAGCGCAGGAAGAAAGTGTACATCATGTGCGCAAAAAAAAAAAAAGGGAAAGAAAGAAAGAAAGAAAGAAAAAAAGCGAAGCCACACAAACAAGAACATCATCACAATTCCATAGAAAAACACGAAGTAATTACACGAGTACCTTAAAACATTAAAGGCACCTTCCAAGGAGATGGAGGACTAAACTAAAGTGGTTTGGTCTTAAGTGCATCGACAGGTTTAAATCTATACGAGGCCGTTCATACGAGTTAAAACACCTTAATCTGACTGATACATGTAAGATTTTTTTTTTATTATTTTTTTTATCGTTGCTGCTTTTTTTGTTTTTTGGCAAGTAATAGAGATATTTTTTTTGTGGTTTCGACCCAAATTTTGGGAAAAAGCAGCAATAACCCTTTAAACAGCCCATGACGTTATGCATAACAAATCTACTAATATGTACAAAATCACCATGGCAACGCATTGTAGGACGAGTTAGTTATGAGCTACGATGACGCGGTTGTCAGACTACATAAGGAACGATGCGTTATAAATGCATTATAAATGCAAGATGGTTTATGCATAGACTCACCATGCAACATACTGAACACCTAGAACACTAATTTATGATCATTTCTCCAAATATCCGGAGAGAAAAATCAGCAGGAAGACACACCGAGGGCTTTACAGATGAGTGTCGCTTATTTACAACCTAATACGTTTTTGGACGAATACGTGAACTTGGAAATATTTACGCCTGTTTGCTTTACTAGGTGTCTGTGTTTAGCTAACGAACCCTTACAAGTACGTACGTCTGAGACCTCGGATAGAGACGGCGGCCTAAATGAGAACGTGTGTTGTCGCTGTGATTCGAACCCATACGTGTCAAAAGGTTTGTACAAATTCCATGTCATTTGATTGTCAAGATTACCACAAAAAAAAAAAAAAAAAAAAAACATCAAACATATATATATATATAGAGATATATATATAAATATAAAAATATCTGTGAACTGAATTTCCTTCTTTTCTTTCTTATTTGAAATAATTTGGCCGAGCACTGAACACTGTACATGTTTGTGGTTTGCTTAAAGAATAATAAAAAAACAAAACAAAATATATAAATGATAAAAAAAAAAGGCGTGAGGAGGCGGTGGGCAGGCTGATTAGACGAGACGGGGCTGCGTGGGTCGGTCAGCCTTCGTGTCGATGAAATACTCTGCTGTAATGACGGACGCTGATCCTTTTTTTTCCCCCCAGTTGTTTCGCTGACTTTAAATAACATCGACCGCATGGCTATATAGTGAAAATATACATTCCAATGTTTATATAGAGCTATCCTAAAAATACAAATGTGCAAAAGTTGTAAACAAAATGAGATCCTCCGGTGGCAGGGGGGAGGAGCCTGGGGCTGGCCACGCCCTCAGAGCCGCGTAGGCTCCTCATCGCTGTCGCTGCAGTTCCCACAGCAGTCCTGGAGGGGGAGCAGGACACACAGAAAAAAGTCAGACGTATCTGACGCATATCGTAGCTACTCAAAACTTTTTCAACAGTAGGATTTTGATAACATTAGAATTTTGATAACATTAGAATGCACATTTCAATATTAACAAGCATATAAATTTTTTTTTTTTACTTTTTTTTGAGCATGAACATTCACACTGGTGTCCAGTGTTTCTTCTTTTTTTTTATTTATTTTTTTTATTTCTGTCCATAAAGTTTGTCCAGAACAAAAAATAAATAAAAAAGTGCAAATCCCCGCCTCTAGCTTGAGTACTGCGCATTATTTATATGAAAGTCTCATTTCCTGTCCCCTGATTGGCTAGAAAAATGCACTTCCTCAAAGAGGGCATGTGGGGGGGGGACAATCTGGAGACTTTGAACACTTGAGGATTAAACCAGAATATAATGTGGCATCTTTAACCTACGGCTCTTGTGTTGCAGCCGGTGTTCTGTCGAAACATGTTACCTATTCGATCGCACGACAAACATAGCGTTTATCCAATACATTTTGCCTTTATCTTTTCACCACAATGTTTTGACTTTTTAAACTTTTTTACTTCCATCAGTTCACGCTACAGCCGGATATTCCGGCACAACTTGTCAGAACGCCAGAACTCCGGGCCTCTAGCCTTGCTGTTACAATACATTCCACCCACACCGATCCACACTTTCCTGACTGAAGCTACAGACACCGCAACGGCGCTCTGACACTTTTTTTTTCTCCAGGTGAAGGGAAAAAAATTATATTTGTGAAATTCATGCACATATTTGTAAGAGCTTGAAAATCCAACCAGTGTTTAAATCGGACCTTTAGGCACTTTGCAGTAAAACATCTGTTCCTGTTTCTTTGATTGAATCTACATCATTTAATATGAAGATATGAGGGGCTCAAGATTAAAAAAAATTTTTTTTTTTAGTACTGTGCGGAAGTTTCCACAGGAAATGAAAGCATGCGCTGATTTTTCATATCCTAGCCATAACCCCAGCATGACCTTCGCCTGCATTCCTTTACTAATCGAGACGTCTGGCTTGCGGCTGTGTGATGTTCTTAATATAATAAAACTATTCATAATGCCTGACTACTAACGTCTGATCATGTGGTCAGTTATACAGTAGATGACGAACGTATGTATGTGTATGAAAACATGGCATGACTTCAACAAGTAGCACTACACTACTGTTTCTGACTCGTCTTTAATCTAGTGCTGTCAGTCGTTTAAAAAAAAATGATCGAGTTAATCTTCTTCTGATTTTCTTGTATTATAAACATGCAATATGTTGGAATAAAGTAATGCACGAGAAACTGGTTAAAGGAAACAGATTATGCAGTTTTATAATATCTCAAACATTAACCTTGAATTAATATCTCTCGAACGATAAACTCCTTGCAGCAGCAATCATATCGTGAGGCCTGTCCTGTCTGTTCCTATAGTGGCGTCCACGTCCGTTATCTCTTTTCCGAACTGTCTAGACACACGCTTCGAAAAAGAAACCGTCTTTGTGTTTTTAACACGCTCAGAGTGAATGAGTGCAGGTGCCATTCGTCACTGATCTGACGTGCCGTTACACCGAAGTAGTTCTGGATACTTGCTGATGTTCAGTGGTCTCCAGGTAAGTGCAATAAAAGTCGCTTCTGCTAACTGTCTCACTTTCACAGCCTTTTTCATTGTCTTACATTTTATGTAAAATAGTTCCCCTCGAAGGTAGCTCGAGCAAACTGCTTTGGGTTTATCCAAACTTCCATCTAAGAAGCTTTTTATAATGAAACTTGCTGTTCGGCACACCTGATGGCATCTTATTATCCGCGTTAAACATGCCATTAATCACACACAGCCGGTTAACCGTGCTGCGCTTATGGGAAGCCATTAGGGTCAAACTTGATCAACTTGATTAACTTAATTAATATGCGTTTTAAAAATAGTAATGCGTTAAAATTCCTAGATTAACCACCTCTGTTAATATGGACAGCACTACTTTAATCACAATATTTTTTTATCAGATGATGTCGATGTTTATGATGTCGCAGTGCTCACCTGTCTCCCAAAGAGTCTCTGGAGCAGACCCTGTTTGGGCGGAGGAGACGGCTGTCCTCTCCAGTCCAGATCCGGAGGCACGGAGCCGTCTAGAGCCAAGATGTTCAGTTCTTTGAAACACTCGGTTTCTATCATCTGAAAGGAGGCACACGAACACACGAAACGTTTTTTTTTTGTTCTGTCAAACCATAAGAAACATGGATTTCATGATGGTCCCGTGGCCTGTGATTGTCTTGACAGTTTCTGCCCAGTTCTATCAGAAAACTGGAAGCGTCAGGAATGTGTGCGTCTTTTACTCTGGGCTATTTTTCTGGGTCAAAAAGTCCTTTGTTAGTCTCAGCACAGAATTTGGTGTGAACAGCAATGACTTGGAGCTCATTACTGGGTGTTGTTCAAGGCTTTGATCCAAAAACACTTGATGCTACTTTTTTTTTTTTTCCTGGAGGACTTGTGAAAATACAAAGAAGTTCAAGTAATATTGCTCTTTAAAACAAATACATGATTATGAGACCTACTTCTGGATTTGTTTTACTCATTTCAAGCTCAAAATGTTTGAAATTCTATTGCAAGATAATTTAGCTTCTTTCAAATGAATAAAAGAATTGAACTATATAAATAGAACAAGACCATTTTAAGCATAAAATTGTGCAAACGTCTAGAAATAAGGTTTTGTTTTTAATTATGGTCTAATTTTTTTTTATATAATAATGAAATGAAATGAGAACTATTGGATAACATTTACCATATTTTGCAGCATTGTCTGTGTGTGTGTGCGCAGATTAATACAAAATATTTGGCATTCCTCATGATCCCAGAACCACTCTTTCGCACGCTGGAGTCCTGGAACATGGGCGTGCCATCAGGAAGGAAGAAAAATATTGCCTAGAAGTATCGCCAAGAGTTGATAAGACATTAGTACAAGGGCTTTGGGAGCTCTCACCTCATTTTGCCAAGGAATGGGGACACTTCCTGTGGACACTTTGCTGTAGAAGGAGTCATCTTTGGGCTCAAGCTCCACCCCTTTCACCGTGGAGAACTGCTCGATGTCCAGCACGTCCTTACAGTAGATGGCCTGAGGCTGGAGGTGCGAAAGGGGACAAAGTTTCACCAGAAATATATATATAACTCCAGATCTTTTAATGTAGGTCTCAGAAGCAAATGAAGGTTCTTCCTATTACGGGGTATAGAGCATCGGTTTTGAGCAATACTGGAGCAAATACAACAGTTTAAATTACAGTCTGTCGAAATGATAAAGTAGATTAGAGTAAACTTTTGAGTAATCAGTGATTTTGTAACCACGTATGAAACAAGGCTAGGGAAATGAAAAAAAGAAGCAGGCCAAGGACTGATCCCTGAGGAACACCTCAAATAACCAGAGCAGCGGCAGGTTGGTGTATTGTCTAGCAACAAAATAATATTTATAGATAAGATCATAATGAGACAAGAGCTACATTTGTAACTGATCTGAGATTTATGCTATCACAAACAGGCACTGTAATAATAATAATAATAATAATACTAATATGAATAAGACCACGTTTCATTTCCTAAAGGGAAATCTACCCTTCTAGCACTGCTAAGACCAGAATGGACAGCTGAAAAGAAAGCTTAAAAAAAGAAATAAAAAGATCAAAAGGTGGCGAGTACTGTATATGCTGTTCAGGTTTCTGATCCATTGTGTCACCAGAGACATCTTTAAAGATATGTAAAAGAATAACAATAAGATATAAAGCTGAAAGAATGGTCACTGATGAGTGAAACAACTAAAATACATTTCATTCGAGCATCACTAAGGTCCCCAGCTCTTATTCAAGCGCCCTGTCCATGAGAAACTTACATCAGGGATGAAAGGGGCTTCCAGCATGCCGGCTTCCAGTCGTTTGAAGTTGATGGAGCGGAAGATGGGGTGCGCCTTCACCTCCGAGGCGCCTTCCTGACAGCCCAGCCTCTCGTTCGGGTCTTTGGCCAGCAGCTGTGATTCGATAAAAGATATGAGCAGAAACCTTTTTTTATTAACCACCTTTCTATTCCGATTAATCTAATTACGAATTTAAACTCTCATTAGCGTGATCACTTCTACATTTCCTGCACCACATACCCCCCCCCCCACCCCACTCTCTTTCCCTTCCTCTTCTCTTTCTCTCTGACAATTTGAATAAAAATGCACCTAGCTACTAGCTGATTAGCTGCCAGCTCTGAAATTATTTTCAGGCCATAACAATCAGCAGCGCGCCAGCATGAGGGCCTGGCAATCACGAGCCGAAATGGTCTAGAAGGGCTCCGTGTGATTTCTTTCTTAAAACAAAAGGACTCCGGTAATCAAGGGGAAGCGCAAAGACTTTTTTCTTTTCATGGACACTTTTCTTTTTCGAGTGATGGATCTGGTTAACGAGAAGAATCGAAGCACGGGTTCCTTTTTTTTTTTTGTCTCCGGTTCCTCGAGGTTTCTACTTACGTTTTTTTCCCCCCTCCTTACTTACATTGCACATCAGGTATCATTTTAAATGTAATTTTTATATCCATGCTGCTTTCTTTAAAATATAATTTTATCCTAAGCAAGGTGTATAAGGGTGTCAGGGGAGATGCTGACCATTTGGCAGAGGGACTTGGCGTCCTCCGAGAACTTGCTGGAGTACTCCTCGGCCACCTCTTTGACGAGTCGCTCCACTTCCTCGCGCTTGATCTTCTTCTTACGCTGCTGGAAAGGCGACTGGCCTTCGATCATCTCGTACAGCAGACAGCCCAGAGCCCACCAGTCCGGACTGAAGGTGTACCGCTCGTTCTTCACCACCTCTGGGGCTGAGGAGCAGGACAAAGCCGTTAGTAGGTAGACAGCAAAGTGCACAGTTAATCAGGAGACTTGTGTGTGTGCATGTGTGTGTGTATGTGTGATATCCTTAATATAGTTTAACATTAAACCCTTCCGTGCTAAAATACACCTCCGTTTCCTGTCCAAAGCTATTTAGGAAGCTGCATTTTTATGTGAAGCCTTTGAACATCAAATTGCCTCCGTGTCTCCGTCTCTCTCGCTGTTATTTTCGAACTGATTACTTTGCAATAACTGACAGATGCAGTTAATGCATTAATGCTTGATGACGATGAGGTTCGGTTTCCATTCAGAACAGGACAAATTTCACAGGGTCTCCAAACAAACAAACAAAAAAGTATATTAAAAAAAGTTTATTTGTTTTTAATTTCTTCTTTAATTCTCCATGTTTCTATTATTACATGTAGTAATTTGCTTGTGTGTATATTATTTTCCAAAAAAATTTAAGCACAACAAATCTGTCAACAGGCAAAATAATGATAATAATAATACTTCAAAGGACAGGAAACGGTGTTTAGACGTCTGATCTGGATTTAGATTTAAACGACACCTATTTTGCAAAATTCACTTTCTTTACATTGGTCTCCAGTGTAAGTGAACCCACCAAAAACTGTGATAAAAGCATTCCCTCTTTGTCCCTTTTATATTTACATAAGCTTTAACAAGCGTATTAGATTTTTCCCCCTATTGTGACCTCATATGAGAGGAGACCTTCCCCAGGCTGTTGGTTGATGCTCAGCTCCGCCCAGGTCGACTTAGCTTTGCTGTTCTGTCATTTACATAAACACTGAAACGGCATGTTTGGAGGTGGAGTGCAACAGAGTGAGTTTAAAGGACAGAGCAATAGATAGATAAATAGATACTTTATTGATCCTGACGGAAATTCCAGAAGGAAATAGTAAAATATGGGAAAATATGGGTACTCTAATATAATACTGGACTGCAATCTTGAGTTTTATTTTAAATCACGTAACAGAGGAAAACAAATTCCTTATCAACAGATTAAAATTTGATGAGATGAAGGAGATTAGGTACAGTCGCCTGTGAGGTTTTTTTTAGATGATAACTGAAACTAAATAGGACTTCATGAACGGAAATGGCATGGGCGTTTATTATTTCTTTGCAAAGATATAAACAGGTAGGAAGGAAGTCTGACACAAATTGCTTTATACACCAAAAAATCCTCCAAGTCTTGCCGGTGAAAGCAGCAGGCACTCAGCTTTTTTCTTTTCTTTTCTTTTTTTTTTTTAAACACTTGGATGTAAAAATTAATTAAGAGATATTTAAATAATATTTTTAAGCCTGTACCTAATTGAAGATTAACCCTGATTTTCATTACAATAAGATTTTTATTTAGAACAAATTTAATCAGACCAAAAATAAATAATGAAATAAAAAAAGGAAAGCATGGCAGAGGATGTGTAAGACCCAGGGATGGAAATGTCCTTGCACAAGTCTGTAACGTATTGTAACGTAATTGTTGTGCAATTTGGGTTGCATCATGGTGTAAACAAGCAGAAGTGAAAACCTGGCAAACCGGGCCTGGCAAAAACACACACCGTTAAAGCATTAAAAAAAAAAAAAAAAAAAGTGTTCACTTTTCTGCCTTTATCTGCCAGGTAAGAAGTGAAGAAGTTTTGACTGCACAAGTATTCACAACTCCTGCTGTAAAAACGTATTATTTTTGGGAATAAGACGTGTTTACAGAGTCAGACTTGCTCATGAAGGAATCACAGATTCGTATCAGCAGCTGAATTGAGTTTATGGCTCTATTTTGCCCCCAAGTGGAATAACAGTCCCGGAATCTTTCAATCCAGAAAACAATTTTGTTTAAAAGTTGTATTTTAAATCCATGTGATTTTATGGTGGGGCGTTCAAGTCAAACTGGGACTTTTGCAGAATAACAGAACACAGATCTGAGAGTTCAAACTCCCCTTATTTCTCTGTATAATCTCCTGCTACACTGATGCACTTATTTTCACAGTACGTCTGAGCCGTTCACGTCTGAAACGCCGGCCTCCCAGGAACTCCTTTAATGGCCCAAACATGTGGAAACGGCTTTGCTTTACAGTCAGGACGGGTTTCTGTGAATGATTGTGTGATCAGTTCCCACACACAGATGCATCTCTTGTGCAAGTCGGCGGTGTCGATTTTCAAGACGTTCCACTCGCTAATAGTTCAAGGAAACATAATTCATGGACGTACCGCCTTCTTTAAAACGTTCATATGTTTTACCGCGGCTAAGAGCACTGTACTCGAAGTCGTCTGCCAATCAATTTTGTGCCCGGTTTGTTCAAGTCCCGGTTTGACTTGAACGCCCCTTGTACATTAGACATGTCTGATGTAAATTACATTTTTTAAAGTAACCTGTTCTTACCCATGTACCCCACGGTGCCAACACGCCCTTTGATTGTCTGGCCCTCTGGTACATGCACAGCCAGGCCCAGGTCTGATATACGAATGTGACCTGAGGGGAAAAAAACAAAACACACACACAAAAAAAACAAACAAAAATAAAACAGAAGTGTCAGATGTGCCAGTACATGATAAACATCATGACATAACAACTTTCTCAATCCTTCCTGTTCCAAACCTCAAGTTTTATTTGAGTCATTCACGTTATTGCGCCGATCTCCTGGCAAATCATAAACGCCGCGTACGTACTGTATTTGTACCGAGATCGTGCTCGGGTCCGTATGGGGATCCTTGCATGAAGCTGGACTATAATGTACTGTACACTACGGACAACTGCAACCTGATCGTATCCATATCGGGCACTTCTGTCCAAAATAAATCCACTGTGACGTAACGACTACGCGAGTCCTGTTTAGGGAATCGCATTCATAGACGAAACGGCATAGACCGCTTCCAGAGAGGTCAGAACGTTCCTCTTTTTAGCAGCGTCCCTGCTTGACTCGCCACACGGAGGATCGGATGTTGGAAACTGATATTCAGAGACGTCCCGAGAGACGGACACCGTGATGGCCAAGGGCAGGGGACGCGTGCTGTGCTGTCTGCTCGGTCTGGACGAGCGCGGTTAAACAGGACCGAGGGTGAAATACAGTGTACTCTACTCCCTCTAGTGGTGTGCTTGAGTAACTGATTGGATTGGAACAGATACTGTACTCGGTGCTGTACTTTAAATCTTTCTTTTAAGAGATAAAGTATGTATGTAGACACGAGATCTAAAGTTGTAAATAAGAGAAAGAGAGAAAGTGATGAATATTCACCATGGTCATCCAGCAGGATGTTTTCTGGCTTCAAATCCCTGGAAAGCACCAAAGGAAAAAAAAAAAAAAAAAGGCAGGTTATAATATATTTCCCTGAAATGACTAAGTTTAGAGGATGAAACCGCGCCGGACCTGTAGACTATCCTCTCTCGGTGCAGGTCCTCCAGGCCGCAACAGATCTCGGCGGCGTAGAACACGGCTCTCTTCTCGTCGAACCCGGCTTCTCCCATGTGGTAGATGTGAAACTTCAGATCTCCTCCGTTCATCAGCGTCAGAACCAGGCACAGCGCGTCTTTCGTCTCGTAGGCGTACGCTAGACTCACCTTCATTTTAGAAAAACAAAAAACAAAACTGTTATCAGCATCTCATTTTCTCGGCTTCCAGTTGCTGCCCACGAGTCAGATCTTGTGTGCCAGCGAGGGTTTGGCCAAACACACACACTTCACACAAAGAGCTTCCTTGCTGTAAGACGCATTAGTCTTTTCAACCTTCCGCTCATAAGGCACTTCAAAGAAAGTGCTACCTGCCGTCTTCCACATACGGTTGCTGCGATTGACAAGGTTGCAAAAGTATTCATACTCATTGAATTTTTTCACGTTTCACAATTTTAAAAGTTGTTGACAGAAAGCCACCAGACGTCCCGTTTGCGACAAGCCATGTGGAACTGCAAACTTGACTTCCTTCAACAATGGCTTTCTTCTTGCCACTCTTCCATAAAGACCAGGTTTATGGAGCGCACGACTAATAATTATTCCTAATAGTGGGACAGATTCTCCCACCTGAGCTGTGGATCTCTGCAGCTCCTCCATGAGCCTCTTGGTGGATCTCTGATTAATGCTCTGCTGTCAGTTTAGGTGGACGCTCATGTCTTGGTACAGCAGGTTTACAGTCACGCCCTACTCTGTCCATTTTCAGACGATGGACTGAACATTGCTCTGTGAGATGATTAAAGCTTGGGATGTGTATATATATATATTTTTTTATAAAGTAACCCTGCTTTAAACTTCTCCACAACTTTATCCCTGACCTGTCTGGTTGCCGTGTTCCTCAGGCTCGTCATGATGCTGTTTGTTCACTCATGTTCTCTAACAAACCTCCGAGGGCTTCACAGAACAGCTGTATTTATACTGAGATTAAATCACACACAGCTGGACTCTATTTACTAATTAGGTGACTTCTGAAGGCGATTGGTTCCTCTGGATTTCAGTTAGAGGTGTCAGAGTAAAGCGGGGCTGAATACAAACACGCGCCAGACTCTTCAGATATTTTTCTTTGTAAACATTTTTGAAAACCATTTATGATTTTCCTTCCACTTCACAATAAATGTCCCACTCTGTGTTGGTCTATTACACAAAAAAAAACAAAAAAACAACAACACAATAATACTCATTAACGCTTGTGGTTGTAACGTGACAAAGTGTGGAAAAGTTCAAGTACCTTTGCAACGTACATGACGATGCTTGGATGTGAATTTGCACTCGCATGACAACTTTTTAAAAAAAGTCAGTCTAGCAGTAAACTCATCTCATCGCTGATCTCACGGGTTTTTCTATCGAACCCTGGAGTTTTGATGGAGAACCCAGTTATATAATGATGCGTATACTGGACGTGCTGGACGGATATGCATTAACGTCTGCTCTGTTTTTTTTTTTTCCCCCCCGAGCGATCACTTTCCTCTTCTGAGAAGGCTTTCCATTAGATTCTGGGGCGTGGCTGTGGGGATTAGCGTTCATTCAGTTCGACTACAAGAGCATTAGTGAGCTCAGGCGCTGATGGCGAGGAGGCTCGGGTTCATCCAGAAGGTGATGCTTCACACACAGGGCTCTGCGTATGAGGACGCTCGAGTTCTACACACACACACACACACACACACACCGTGGCTTTGTACACAGTTGCACCGTCGAGCCGAAACAGGTTTTCTCCTCTTAGTTCCGAGGGAAACGTTAACGCTAGAGCAAACAAATATACTCTAGACAATTATGTATTTTATAGACATCGTCGTAACCGTTCGAGGAAGACCTCATGGTCAGGAGGGGTGCACAGACTTTTTTGTTTAGTGCAAATGAGAACGGTTTACTTTGCATTCGAGATCGGAGACGTTTTTTTTTTTCATTTGATTTCTTTTTATGTCAAGTTATAAAAGCAAATGATCTGGAAAGGAACAAAAGACACACAAATCATGAAATAAAGATGAGAAGATTGTCCATCTTAATTACATTATAAAAAGTTAAATATTAAACGTTAATGCAGATCTTAAATCGAGTGGACCAGAGCGAGGACTTGCGCGCCGAAACGCAGCGAGGTCATGATCTTATTTCTTTCTACAGTCATGATAAGATAAATTCTAGTTAGAACTTGTTGTGCTTTTTATTTTTTATTTTTTTAAGTTGCATGTTTAACACAGCTAACACAGGTCCCAAAGTGTGTGTGTGTGTGTGTGTGTGTGTGTGTGTGCGTGCGTGCGTGTGTTAATGCCCTAGCTGAAATACCCTTCAGATAATGCACTTTAAATTTCACTCCTACTCTGAACGCACCATTTCAGTGTCTATGTAAATGACCTTCCGTTAAGCCACGCCCCTCCAGAGAACAGCAGAGCTGAGAAACAAGCTGGTGGGAGGGGCTCTACTGGTATGAGGTCACAAATCTTATCTTGTTTAAAATCCAGCAAATACAAAAAGTGGAAAAAAAAAAGACAAAAAAAAAAACGACAAAAAAAAAAAAACTTTTTTTTTTGTTTTGTAAACACACATACTCCAAATTTCTAATCATGATGACAAAGTGGGTTCTGTTGATAAATGATACGTCCCCCTTTAATAATCAAAGCGAATCCCCAAAGTAACTAAAGAAATACTTACGACAAACCGGCTGTTGACTTTTTCGAGAATTTGCTTCTCGTTCAGCGCCATGGATTCGCCTTTTCTCTTTTTGATGCGTTTCTTTTCTAACTTCTTGCAGGCGTACATCTTCCCCGTCGCCCGCACCTGGCACGCGCAGACCTTGGAGCGCGAAAAAGACATGAAAAAGGAAGCGGATGAGGAGTTCATGCTTTGGAAAGTTTCTTCTAGAGATGCTCTTTTATGGTCATTAGGTTCTGTCCAAGTTCTTTAAACAAAGTGAGAGCAGGAGCGCGGGAATCAACACAGGAAACGGCTCACGGCTCACGGCTACGCGCGGCGTGGAGGGGAAAATATTTCAGCGTAGTGTCATCTCGGCTGTGAGTGTGCACTAGGAAATGTTCAGATTACATCTCTCGTGCAAGATATTAATAGAGAAACAAACAAAATAAAAACATCATATTACAGTGTTGGGACCTTTACAGCATGATTAGGTGTCGCTTCCAGCTTCGTTTTTTTTTATAATTTTTTTTAATGTGTGCTTCATGCATGAGATATACATTATCTTCCTTTACATCATACACACTTCACAGTTGTGTAAATAAAGAAGCGAAACTCACCTCGCCAAACCCGCCTTTTCCCAATACCCTGTACTGACGGAATGTGTTTTTTGTAATCGGCTGTCTGTTAAAGAGAGAAAGAAAAGACATCAGCACAAGCTTTCACTCGATATCATATAACAGGTTTTATCGTGATCGTCACGTGCGCATCGAATCTGTACGGAAATTACATTTCAGGAAAGCCAAGCTAAGGTTTAAACTCCGTTTTTCTTCCTCGTTAACGTTTCAGGTTGGATTTCGTCCAGGACTCGCTCTCACTTTATTCCAGCTTAAAGATTTCTTTCAGAGGAAACAGAATACAAATAAACAGCAGGGTACAGGGTTCACATCTGGCTCGCATGAACGTCGGCTTTGTAAATAAACTTCAGTCTAAACCTCAGAGGAATTCATTTAGAGCTTCTCAGGAACATTAGGAGAAATTAGTGTCACATCATTTCCATTTGTACCACACACACACGAAACAATATGTTTTTCAACTGAGAATTCTGCCGACCGAAGGGAATTAGGGGGGGCTGAAGGCTGTACCTCTCGAGCCATTTCCACTGGAGGAAGCGGTTGAAGAAGATGCTGTCGAGGTAGTCTGCGAAAGGGGCCACGCTCAGGTAGTCATGGATCAGTCTAAAGCGCAAACACACACACAAACACACAATATGTGGAAATGTGGTATCATTTAACATAGAAAATTAAAGGTGTTTTTTTTTTTTAAGTCTTGTAACGGAGACTCACTTGGTGCACTCCATGAAGAGCTCTTTACACGGCTCCTGTTCCAAGCGCTCGGCACATTTAGACACCATCTCTTCCACCACCTCGGGGACATGGTCCTCTGACTGCAAACATACACACACGGCAGGTTTGATTTACATTATGAGGACCGTCCATAGAATGCAGCCAAAGCAATAAAACTAAAAGCTTTTTCTCTCGTTAAGTTTTTAATAAGACTAATTCTAATAAGACTTTTTTTTTTTTTTTTTACATGAAATGGGAAAAAAGTACTCATGAGCACCGGCCAAATGTCCCCACTTTACACTTTATATTGAGTTTATTGGACTGATAAAGAAATACCTTTGGATTTAAATACTTTTCAAGAAGCTCCTGTCCGCACACCTTCCTCTTTTCGTCTGGGGTTACTTCATATTCAGCCTACAAATGACACAGAAAGGCTTTTACAGAAGAGTTGAAATGTGCCATGCGCCAGAAACACCTTCACAGTTAACAAGCTAACAAG
Organism: Clarias laeviceps; assembly: GCA_030014305.1. Lineage (NCBI taxonomy): Eukaryota > Metazoa > Chordata > Actinopteri > Siluriformes > Clariidae > Clarias > Clarias laeviceps. The sequence goes on along the minus strand of JAQMYJ010000011.1, from coordinate 1,751,639 downwards.
AACATCACGAACATCATCAAGAACATTGTGTGCTACAAAGCTGCCAAAAGACTTTTTTTAAAAAAAATTTTTTTAATGTTTTTAAAGATATTTTCATGTGTACTTTCAGGGACATTGTACTAGAAAATATCTTTAAAAACAACAACAGAAAGTATTTTTGCAGTTTTGGAGTCCTCACAAAGAAGAAACGTGACGCAGACCTGAAACATGTTTGTACCACGGCTAGGGAATATAACGACGACGTACGGATGTGGTGATAAACTGTGTGATGATGCACTTTCCTGAGATTTCTTACCACAACTACCGAACTGAGAGAATGCAAGAGAAGATTTGTGAACTCTGAGACAAAGAGAAGGACGAAAGCGCTATCCGCCCTCTTACACATCAGCCATCTGTGATTGACTGGAGAAAGAAATGCCTCCTCCCTCAAAATACTCTCCAGATTTTTATTTAAAACATCGTTTTTAAACATTTTCTGATTGGACACAACTAATTTAAAGTCCATATTTTCTATATGCGTTTCTTTCCTTAGAAATTTAAATTTTTGCTAAAAAAATCTGCCAACATAATATTGTTGAACTTGCTTCAGGGTGTCAGCATGTAATCTCTTTCCTCATGTCCCTCAGCCCTACTTTGTCTTCAAAATTTTTTCTCATTTCCTGCACATAATGTCAACGTGGCGTTACAACTTCCTCACCCGCTGACTACAACCGAGAACTCGACAACACTCGCACACGCCCGACCACAACAAAGCCAGATTTGTCCGCAAAAAGAAGCGCATGCTCGAGCTCGACCGTACCTTCAAGACATCCAGACTCTGATTCAAACTCAATCTGAGCCTGGACTGAAGAGCTTCACTGTTGGATTGGGTTAGAGGGTCAATTCTTTAACATCTAATGTAGAAAGCCCTACTTTTCATTGTTCATAACATGTTTACTGTTGCAGCTAACCCGGTTTCTTATCGCTAAGAAATGGCAGCTACGCTTTGGAAGGAGTGAAACGCGACAGCGGTGGTTTATGAGTGGGTGTTAGCTAGCGGGCAAAAAGATGATATTTATATACAGATGTAGTGCAGAAGAGACAGACAAACCTGCTTCAGCTCTCGCCTGGGGCTGGGCAGCGTGACAATAACACACTTCAGGCTGTGCTGGTAAACTGTGGTGTGATACGCCCGAACACAAAGCCTGTTACTGTTACCGTCCTTCATCACAGTAATATTTTTAAGATTTATTAATAAACTGACACGTCATGCTTTTTCAGTTGCGTAAATTATTTTTTAAAACGGAAATCAAGTACATTGGCGACTCGAGGGTTTGAATGGCGAACACGCAAAGTAATCCAAGACCAATAATATAAGAAGTGGTCGACTTGTTTTTTTTGTTTAAAAAGTGGAAAACTTAAAATTGCAGATGTTCTGATATTCATGTTCCACTCGTGCTTTGTATCATTACGGCATTTAGCAAAGTTGTGTGTTATTCCCTACATGGGCTTGGCGAAACTCGAGACGCGTTGGCTTCATATCACGAATCATGTTCGCAGTCGGGGTCTTTAGCTGCTAGCCTTCATAAGATCTGGAATACACACACCGCCGGGCCAAACAAAACATTCTAAAAGGAGTTTTTAAGAAGATTTAAAAGGACTGGAGTTGATTACCTGATCAACGCATTGTTAAAACCTGGATGCATTGAGCTAAGAAAAGTCAACCTTCACAGAGGAAATGTAAAAATGACTGCGATCGGACATGTGACAAAAAATCAAGTCAGCTGACGACCTGAATGTACTGAACGACCAGGTTTATCTGTGGAGGTTTTCCATTGTGAGGGAGCTTGAGGAATCACTTTCCCACATGAACTGACCAGGCAAGGTGTGTGTGTACGGTGGTACCTCAGCATACAAACGCCACATCTTAAGAATTTAAGCCTTAAAAATAAAAAATAAAAAACTGCGTTTGCATACGGAGCATTTTTCGGCGTACGAGCGAACGAACCGAGCTGAACCAAACGCCGGCTAAGTCGCGCGTACGTCCGAGAGCCAATCAAATCTTGTTAGCGTCAGTGAAAAGCCAAGCAAAGTGAGTTTACATATTTTTGTGTGTTGTTTCTTGCATTTTGTGTAAGATTTAGTGAAGACGCAGCACCACCGGTAGAAAAGGCAGCCGCTTTCATTTTGCCGAGAGGAATCATAAATTAAGCTTAAGCAAGCTTTAATGTCTATTTATTTCATTTACATGTCTTCTCTAAATGTTTTGATTGTTTTTATGTGCAAAAAATATGATTATAGTGTTGGAAATTGGTAATATTGGTAATATTTTTGGGTGGCTGGAACAGATTAACCGCATTTACATTATTTCCTATGAGACAACGCGTTTCACAATACGAACGTTCACCTTAATAAGAACTCGCCCCTGGATCGGATTAAATTCGCATGCTGAGGTACCGCTGTAAATAAAAATGTACATAAATAATAAATAATAATAAACACAAATGTTAATACAGATCGATGATACATAACTAGCTTTGTAAGTAATCTAGAAACAATTTAATTTCGAAACTAATTTTCCTGCAGACAGCTTCGGCCTTCGTGTTTATTCATCATGTCACGTTATCACCATGGCGACCATGAGACTGACATGAACCCACGCTCTAGTTTACGGAAAGTTTTAAAGATGAAGGTCCGATTATAACGAATTCTTTTTTCCGTCAGTCAGGACTGTTAAATCTTCATGCTTTTCTTAGATCTGGGTCCCTAAAAAATTCTAAAAAAACTTCAAAGATCACGGTCTTACCACGGCATCCAGAAACTTGACGCAGCGTCTCAGCTCCGGTCTGGTATCGCAGAACTGGCGGAAGAGCGTGCGTCCGATCGGCTGCCTCTCGCACTGGCTGTTGTAGTCTTTTTCTGCAGGAAGTGGAACATGATGGGGACGGGTGAGTAAGCATGTTAAAAGGGAGGCTTTATTAGACACACACAAGTTATGGTAGTGTATGTAGTATAAAGATGCACAAAGCAAATGAGTAAATATCACTGCAGCCAGTCGATGAACGCAATAAAAATCAATAGCACTCTCCTCTCTTCCTCTCTCTCTCTCTCTCTGCCTGTAAAAGAAACCTCAGGGACACGACCATTACACGTCTCCGAATGAAGAAGGGAAAAAAAAAAAATGGATGTGAGCAACAGCATCACCATCGACATCCTTCCGCAGGCCGTCTCCAAGCTCAAGCTCATGTTAGCGTGAAATGGGCAGCGTGAACGTATGGTCGTTAATATTAGCACCTGTTTTTTTCGTTTTTTTTTTAAACCAGAACATCAATCAGTGTGTACCTTTGAGAGAACATGATTTGAGACCGAGCTCAGAGACACTCCGGTGGTCCTTGCGGAAAGAGAGAGAGCGAGAGAGAAAGAGCGGCACGCATGGGATCAGGGGCTGGAGGCGGATTTGCATGTGCTGCTCAGGTGGACGGTGAAAGGTTCCAGGGTTTTACAGAGGCAAATGGGAATGTGTGTGGGCCTACATCAGCTCAAGCGGCCGTGTGTGGGAGGCTGGTATTGATAGCAGCGCTGCATAAATATGTCGAAAGCTCTTCAGCTCTTCCTGCTCAGCTAGAACATCTACAGGTGCATGTTTTTTTTTTTTTTTTTGGTTTCCCCTCCACGACGCCACTTTATACCAACATCAGGACGCAGGTTTACTTGATTTAGGGGGATTCTGGAAAGCAGATCCAGGCGATTAAGGACACGACGCCTTGGCACTTATTGCATAAGGAAATCGTAACAAAATATTACTATAACATGTAAAAATCTGTATCTCTGTCTCTCTGTCTGCCCGTATGACCATAAAATCAAATCTGCTGCAAGCGGGGGGAAAAAAAATCAGTCAAAGAAAAAAAAAAAAAAGAAAAAAAAAGTATGATGATAAATTAGAGTCTCATTAAAGGGTCGCAGTTTACAACAGACACACTGACTGAAGGAGCCGGAACTCGGGCCCTCGCGTGGAAGCCGAGGGCCTTTTATGGATAAACGGGAGGAAATTTAATCTGTTCATAACAGACGGAAAAAAAGAAAAGGAAAAAAAAAAAGGTCAGCAGTGACTCGGTTTAGTGCTTGAAGCCGTGATGTTTCTGAAGAACGTCAGGACTGTAGTGGTTCAGTGGAAATGCAAGGATAAATGAGAAATAGAAAATAAGATAATGATTACACACGTACTTAATAAAAAACCTAGATTACAAATATTATAAAAATAAGTGATGAATAGAAAAAAAAAAATTTGTAAAAATTCCCAGTTTACAAAAATATGATTTTTTTAATTTTATTTATTATTACTTTTTTTTTTTTTTATCCTGCATGACGGATCGTGGTTATGTCAAGCTGTATTCTTGCAAAAGGCTGAACTTTAATTCATAATGTATAATCCATACACTGTATTAAATCACAGGGATTCACCCGTTAACGTCTGATCAAATGTGACTTTATGGAGTTTAAAAAATATACAAATAAAACAATAAATATAACACTAAAATACAATTTGCTCTTTGCTGATACACAGGGTCGTGTCTGAACCTAGAGATTTTATGTCAAATATTTTTATAATTAAAAAAAAAACTTGTTAAAAGATAATAACGGTTCATACTAAAGTATCTAAACAGTTACTATATGGAGTGATGATTATAATCAAATCAAACAAACATCAACAAAAATATTAAAATGAAAATCACACCAAAACTTTGCTTTTTGCATTTAAAACTTGTCATTCTCTCAGGTACGGTGCGGAGGTCCGAGACCTGCGAGTGTCTGCTTTTGTTACAGTCGTCTACACCGTAAAAGTGGGTTCTCTGGCTCCAATAAATTGCTGTAATTGTTTTATGATTTGACTTACTGACAGACCTACTGACTCGAAGGAATAAAGACAAACCTGCTGACTAAAGTACTTAATGAATGATCTAACAATTTACTGATTCTGCGGATGGTGGTGGTTAAGGCTCTGGGTTACTGATCGGAAGGTCGGGGGGTCGAAGTCCCAGCACCACCAAGATGACACTACTGAGCCCTTGAGCAAGGACCTTAACCCCATGTGCTCCGACTTGCTAAGCAAAAGAGAGACAGACTGACAGACAGATCTGATGACAGACAGAGACAGACTGACAGACAGACCCACCGCGGTACTGATTGACAAAAGGGTTTACAGACAGACTGACAAACTGATTTAATGAAGGACTGACTGACAGACTGTCTTACTGACAGATGTATTTATTGACATACTGATATAATGACTGACAGACAAACAGACTGACTTGCTGACAGATTGACTGATAGACTGAGAAACTGATTTAAAGACAGTCTCAGTGACTGACTTAATGACAGACAGAATTACTGACAAGATTTTACATTGACTGAAACTGATTTAATAACTGACTTAATGACAGACATCATGACAGACAGACTGACTTGCTGACAGACTAAGAAACTGATTTAAGGACAGACTGACTGACAGACAGACTGACATAATGACTGACATAATGACTGACAGATGGATTTTTCTGACTGATTAAACTGGTTTAATAACTGACTTAATGACAGACGTCATGACAGACAGACTGACTTACTGACCGATTGGGAAACTAGTTTATTAACTGACTGACCGAGAGATGGTTCATGAGATCCACAGCACAGTCTTGGCGGGACTGTTCCACAGTTCTGGAGGATTTAGTGACTTTGTTCCTGAACCGACTGATGCGTTTCCTCCTGCATGTAATGACCCTCCACCTAAGACACGGTTATGATTCTGCTTCCGTTTCTACCCACTGATACAAAACAGCATCTCATAACTGACTGTAAACAATCCAAACCGCGTCTCTTTGTTCTCTTTGATTGCTCGAGCTTGTTTATATTCAAATCCATTATATTAAAAAAAATAAATAAATAAAAAAAAGTCACGGTACTTCGCAGTAAAGAAAGTTTACTTTAGCGAGTTTTAGAGAACGCTGTCCGAGAGTCTGAGCTCTGAGAGATTTCTGGGAACTGCAGCAAGTTCTCTCTTAAAAAAAAAGAAAAAAAAAAAAAAAAAAAGTAGTAGGCCTTAAATATAGCAAAGGGAATATTTATTTATTTATTTATAAAATAAAGGGAGGGTTTCTTAGATTTCTCCACAGTGCTTAATGTTAATCCTACAATTTACACTAGTGCCAAAAGAGTAGAAGGAGGAAATGTGTCGGTCAGCATAAACAGGACGAAGGAAAACCCATTAATGGGCAAAATCGCTGACCAGGTCCATTTATTGCACAAACCTTATCAGGAATTTCCTAGTGTTATGCCACACACTGTAACACAGGAAGACGACTATACAGAGAAAAGTGTTGAAAGAAAGTCGAAATCACTCAGTCTGTTCTGGAACACAGGAGATAAAAAAACTCTCTGTTTTACTAAACAATCAAGCCTTTATAATGCATCACACTTTTACTAACAAATGTCAAATGAAGTTATATTTATAGCCTGTTTTTATGTTCGCAATAAAAAATAATTATATAAAAAAAAAAAAAATTTTTTTTTTTTAAACAGTATTACATTTCAGCTCCCTTCGAGCCGTGACACCGAGCCCTCCGCGAGGTTAACTCTGTGCCCTAGTCGAGCTAATTAGGGACACTCTTATCCAGAAGGAAAAAGTTTGATATAGTGACGCTGTCAAAGCGCCGAGACTCCCGAGGGTCGACTCCTACTGACCAGTAACAAAGTCCCGATTGTGGAGATATCCATTTGACGTCCGTGACACGGAAAAAATAATAGTATAAGTATCTTTTTTTTTGGAGTTTTACGATAAAAAGTGACATGAGAGAGGAATTTAAAAGAGGGGGATATGAACTATCCTCCGAGGCGGTTGATTTATCCGATTAAAGTGACCTGGTTTCACTTTAAATAGCTGTACGGTTTTAACCCATGAAATTATTCTGCTTTCAACACCATGCACAGTTCCCACTTTCACACTCTGAGCTATGCCTGCCTATTAGAGAAAAAAAAAATTTCAACTATAATTCTTCCATGTATCGCCACACTGACGTTTGTGTAGAATAAATTTTGAATTAAAATGCGTTTGCGTTTGAGGTGCAGTTCCTACAGGGGGCGCTAAACTAAACTGTTCACATGTTGCCTGGCAGCACGGAATCCCGTGTGGTAGAAGTGAATTATTTGCCAAGTTTGTTTAGAACTGTAACAAAATCTTAAAAAAAAAAAAAAAGTTTCATATCGAATACATTTTATTTATAAAATCGCAATACAAATCGAATCGGTATCGTGATAATATCGTACCAAGGCGTCCGTGGTGATTCCTGTCCCTCATGGCTAAGGTTTAAAAATTGTAGCTTGCGATGGCTCTAACACACTATTAACTTTGGCAATGCTTACAAAGAGCTAAAGCAGAGTTACGATAAAATACGGAGAAACATTGGTACTGTAACGTAAGGCTACAAGTAACGTAACTTTAATTATAAATATCTCTCTGATGTGTTACAAGGGTCTACAGCTCCTTATCCCTAGGGACCAATGACAACAAATGAAATGACAGTTTGCCACAATCCTGCTGCTTACAAACCCGTCATGTGACATGGTGCCCATACAGCGGCTGCCAATGCGATTTCGTAGCTCTTTGGCGCTACATTTTTTTTTTTACTTTGTTGTTACAATGCACTTTTGTTTTGATGTTTGTGCTACTTTGCATTTCTTTTTCCCCCAGTTCCTGGTTACTTCCGCTTTGCCGTAGATCTCGGTGTAGCAATATGCAACAAACAAAAAAAACAAAAAAAAACATAGAATGAACTGAACTGAAAGTGGGAACTGGGTCAACTAACAGTTCCTGGTCTTCAATCAAAAAGCCAGCTCCATGGTGTTGTAATCAAAAAAAATTAATTCCTGCTAGAAAAACAGCTCCAAAATGTTCAATCACCTCCTTAAGTCGGAGTTGAAACGAGAAGGGACTTGACGACTTAATTCCAAACTATGACTTCCCATTTTCAAGGTAAGTCTCGTTATACTTCTAAAGTAAGTCATATTACAGCGGAATACGAATGTGATTCGTTCTGGAGGCGAGATCTTAAAGCGAAACTGAGGCCACCCAAAAATATTCTGAATATTATTAATATTACAAAAACTTGCGCGAAACCTGTGTAGCTTTTAAACTCATGCCGGAGGCAACGTTGGTATCGCAGGTTGACTCTTTCAAAATAGCTTTTGCAAACTGAAAAAAAAGACAAACAACAACATCAAATTCATAAACTTGCTTCGCGTTTCACTGACGCAAACAAGTTTTACACGGCTCCCGGACGTACGCGCAACTTTGATTCGGTTCGTTCGTTCATTCATTCGCTCGTATGCCAAAAATTTCTTGTTAAATTTCAAGGCTTAAGGCAAGAATTCATTATGGGAGCATTCGTTTGCCGAGCTTCCTCTGTATACGGCATTCGACTTGAACTTGGAACTCAAAATTTTCCGACTCGAATTGACTTTGTTTCTGCACCGACGAACAGCAAATATGACATCATTTCACACATTTATACTGTAGACGTTTACTGTACTGTACCGAAGTAGCACATGATCACTGCTAGCAAACCGCACGCTTTAATGGAGGTGTCCACATTTTTCCAACTCTGTGGCTCTAATATGACTTTTAATAAATTAACTGACTTAACAGTTCCGGGTTAAGTCGAACCCCGCATTATTATACACCTATTCCTTTTCAGTCACTTTACAGGAAATGATGTTTGTTACTAGGTAGCTAAAGTGAAACTAATACTTAGAGAGAGCGAGGATGCAAGAACAGACCTGCACGGACAATTGTAAGTAATTAAGCGCAACAAAGCGTGCTTGAAAAGGAAAATAAAAGATAATGCGGTGGTGTGATGTGATTCCTCGGAATCTTCTTAGACTTGAAAATTAGGCTACAATCGTTTTAGTCATTGATGAACAACATTAACTTTTGTTTACATACATAAAAATAACATTAACATTTACGAGTTTACTTTATAGCAGCTATAAACAGTCTTTCCTTTTTTTTTCTCTCCTCTTTCAGTTGATAAAACAAAAAGAAACCACTATTCATAAATTCAACTTTTCTCTTAAAGCTGTCGGTCCCGACTGTTACAAAGTGCTCGGAATGGAGACTCCTTACATTAACTTGACCGAACACTTTCTCACAGAAAGTTTCAATTTTAAATCTTTAGCTTCACGTCCCTGTGAATAAGTTAATACACACGATAGATAGATAGATAGATTTACAAGAGAACAACTTCTGACCAATCAGATTTAAGGATTCATCATTGCTGTGGTATAAATAAAATAAAATAAAATTTGCACTAATCGAGACACGCTGAACAAAAACTGCAAAACAGAAACGAGGACACAGTCCACTCAGTAAGTGACACACTTTTGGTTTTCACTTCCTGCTTCCTGTGACACCAGACTTCGCATAAACGGCTGCATGGGTGTAGCTCCGCCCCCAGACTCGAACTCGGTCATGCCCTCGGCCTTTCATCTCCTACATCAATGCACTCCATTCATTTCGGACACAATTAAAAAAAAAACACGTTTTTGCTCTGTGGTGAAGGAGCGACGTTTGAGGACCGATACACATCTAAACCCCGTGTCCTGATCGCACCGTGCGCCTCCCAGATAAACCAGACTCCCATTCAGAGGAAATCATATGATTGAGATTCATCTTTAACAGGGATGTTTTAGCCGCCCCTCAGGCGTTCTGGTCAAATACACACACACACAGCTCCTTCATTTTTTCCACTTACACACAAACACACACACACACACACACACACACACACACACACCATTCCTCTTTACTTCATACAGTACTTACACACTCTCAAGCAAACACTAATTTAAACAATCTAGAAGTTAAAGGCCTCAATATAAGAAAAAAATCTGCGATCACGACAAAAAGTTTTAAAACAGTCTTTTGGCGGCTACAGCGGTACCTCGGCATACGAATTTAATCTGTTAATCCGAAGGCGACTTCTTAAAGTGAATTTTGTATTGTGAAACGCATTGTCCCATAGGAAATAATGTAAATGCAGATAATCCGTTCCAGCAACCCAAAAATATTAGCAGTATTACCAATTTCCAACACTATAATCATGTTTTTGCATATAAAAACAAACAAAACGTTTTTAAAAAAACGTCCACGTATAACTCAAGACATCTTGACGATGAATCAGGTCAGAGAAAAAAAAAAAAAAAAAAAAAGGCTGTCTCAAGCTGACAAAAAGGCCATCTGTGCCAAACAGAAAAGTCAAATATGAAATAAAATATGAAATAAACAGACGTTAAACCTCATTTAACCTTAATTTATGATTCAAACAATAATTTAATTTATGAACAAACTAAAAGCGGCTGTATTTTCTTTCGCTACCGTCCTTGCTAACATACTTGGGACTCGTGGTGTTGTGTCTTCACTAAATCTTACACAAAATGCAAAAAAAAAATAAAAATCCACAAAAAATACGTAAACTCGCTTCACTTGGCTTTTCACTGACGCGAACAAGTTTTAAACGGCTCCCAGACGTGCGAGCAACTTTTAGCCGGCGCTTGTATGCTGAGGAAAATTTCTAGCAAAACTTCAGTTCTTAAGGCGCAAATGCACAAGACGGGACGTTCGTATGCTGAGGAACCGCCGTAAATCCACTCCTACACTGACTGACTGACGGACCTGAATAAGCCTTGTTTTACCTTCACTGGTTATTAAAATAAATTTGTGTTTTCATAATCTATCAAAACCTGGTCCATTTAGTATCTTCACCACATTATTTATACAAATTCACACTATACAGACAGAAGTTAGTTTGCAAACACCTGATTATCATCATCACTCATCCAGATAATACAATGTGCTTGTTGAACATCCCGTCCATCTCTTCTTTCCATTAGATTACATTTGCGTGTCTTCCTTCTGATGTTGTCGTGTCTAAAAAGCGATCCACTTTTCTCAGGTACCATATCTGATTCGATCCGTGCCTGAGACCATCTCTAAGAGCACCTTCCCCTGACGCGGAACGATTGTGTTCTCACTGATCAAAATGAACCAGACCACAATGACTTTGTCCTCGAGAACGATCTCGGGGCCGTGATGTGAAAAGACTTTTATCATCATCTATGGATTATTAAATATAATTACGAAGGATTACAGAACTTCTTAGATAACCACTCTTTACAACCGCGGTGAGCAGAAAAGCATCTCAACAGGTCATAAAAATAATAATAATAAAAAAAATAATAATAAACATTCAGGCGGTGGGTTACAAGAGCAGACGTGCGCATCGGGAAACAATCCTCTCAAACAAGAACAGGAAACTGAGGCAACCACGGACACATGATCACACAACCGGACAGTTCAAGTTTGGGAAAAATTTTGTACCGCAATGAGACGTAATTGGCTGAACTTTATGAACTTTATGGGTCTTTTTCATCATCATCATCATCATCACCATGTTGTTTCTTTTGACTTTGAATAGAACATCTCTGTACTTCTCTCCAGGCTGCACACACACACACACACACACACACACACACACACACACACACACGACCTGTTTTTGAGAAACGAGCTGAGACTCGGTGTCTAAAAAAAAAAGGAGACTTCTTTAACCTGTAACAGGAAATAACTTGAAGTAAAGACATCCAATCATGATACTCAGCACGCAGCCTTACATTCTTTCTCACACTCTCTCTCACACACACACACACACACACACACACACACACACACACACACACACAAGGCATGCCCTCTTTCTAGGAGTTCACTTTTTCAAGAAAACCCCAGACCCTTTGTGCAGACACACACACACACACACACACACACACACACACACACACTAGGTTCTATGATTCATACAGAAACACACTAACGGCAAGGAAGCGCTTGTGAAAACGTAACCGACCTCCTCTTCCACAAACTTCCTCTCACCGCTCTTGGTTTAATCAAGAGTTTCTTGATCTCAGAGGGCCGACGCTCGAGATCGGAAATGCGCGTCGATATCGCGCGCGCCGATGAATTTGATATAAACTAATCTGAAGATCGATTGAGGTTTGTTCAAAACAAAACAGGTGGTTCGGGTTTTTTTTTTTTTTTCCCTACTCGATTTGGTTTTTGTATTTTGCGCCGCACCTGCGCGATCCATTCATGGAACCGTTCCAAGCCTCCATTGAAAGCAAATGCAAAATATTCGCTTTCATTTCCACATGCCGAAGAACTGTGATGATGTCTTGCAAGCAGCAGAGCGAACAGCATCGTGCACGACTTCCTCTTTTCGGCCTCGCCGCAGTTTCCTCTCCATGTAACTACAGCAGACTTGAGCTGTCACACTATACGGAGTGGAGTTTTTTTTTTTTTTTTTTAAAAACAATTCAAAAGTACATACAGTAGTTCGCCGTTGATATCAGTTCCCGAATCTTTAATATCTGGTTTGGATCTTTGTTCCAAAAAAAAAAAAAAAAAACACGTCAGTGTCTGACCACAACCACGTCAGAGTGTTATGTAAATGATGATCTATTAATATTTAATGTAAATGCTTTGGGGTTCAGGACATTTACATTGGAGCATTTGGAGAGCGGCGTTAACCCGCACAGACTCACAGAAGTCCTTTGTAGTCTTTTATGTATCCTGAGGCTGATCATCTCACATGAACGTAGAATTTACAAACCCTGCAGCTTCATGTCACATAGAGTTATACGCCGTTTTTTTTTTTTTTCTCCTTCCAGTAAAATACAATCCAGGATTTTCTTCCGGCTCGGATACCAGATATCATATCAGGTGACATTTCTATCTTTTTTTTTTTTTTTTGGACGAAGGAAACTTCAGCCGGAAGGGACTTTCGGGTGCTGAGAGACGTCGTGTCGTGCTCGACGTTACACACCACCAGTTAGAAAACCGCAAATGTCTTTTCCTGCAGCTAACCCCAAGACAACCTGCTCGTTTTTTTTCCCAAAAAAATTATGATTAAAAAAACAGATCTGAAATCTCCATATCATAACAAAGTAATTTAACACTTGGAAACCCAAAAAAAAAAAAAAAAAAAAAAAAAAAAGTTTCCATCTTCCTGAGTCAGGCAGTGCAAGGTTGCAAAACTGAGCGTGATGAAGCTGTAACCTCAGAGAGAGAGACAGAGAGAGAGAGAGAGAGAGAGAGAGAGGGAGAGATAACGAGACATGTGTGCACCGCTGTGCGCGCTTTATTTTTTTTTCGTCTCGGTGCCTAAAATAACAAAAACCGACACTCGTACGAACGTCGACGCAGCAGGACGTTTAATCATACGGCATTAGTGAGCGAGGATCTGCAGCTTATAGACGGTCCTGAAGACGACCCAATCAGCCCGCGTGATAATCAGGCAGAAACGGGTCACGGCTTGGCTCGTTTAACGTTCACGCCGAACGCGATGAATCAGAGTCAGAAGAACGACCGGCTCAAGAAGCATGACTTCGAGGCCACATTAACCACTTGAAGAACCACTCTGTACATCCGTGCTGAGCAGAAAAGCGTCCTCGTGCAACCACAAGGCGGGCGGGACACGGCGAGACAGACATCTGTCAGTTTAGAACGGTTGAGAACCTGAAGCTGCAGGGGTCACGGGGTCACAGCATCATCAAAGCAGGACAGATGAAGAGATCTTTGAAGATGAAGATGATTTATATGAACGATTGTATACAACAAGCAGTCTTTACAAACGTCCTGAGCAGAAAAATCAGACCGCATCGGATTCCTCCGAGCGTCAGCCATAAACAGGGATCAGAAATCAGAGATGCTTTTCTGCTCGGCGCGTCCGTAAAGGGTCATTATTCGGATGAAATCGCGGCTCATGTTCGTGTTCATGACGTTGAGGGAAGCCAGTTTTTACCTATAGTTTGGCGGAGCTCCTCGCACAGACTTATGTGAGGGAACTGAAGCATCTGTTTCCACTTCTTGCTCTTGCCTTTTCGGTTTCCGCCCCCTCCTGCAAAGAGCAAAAGATCAAATTAAACACAGGAACTATATAGGCTGTAAAAGACTATTAGATTAGAAATAGAAACCGCATTTCAAAGAAATTACAGCAGGGGGGTTGAATTCAGAGGTGAGGCTCGTATCAATACACTTCAGCCTATGTGCACTTCCTGCTAGTGTATATTACTGTAAGTAGAAAGGATATAGTGCAGCACTGCGGGCCGCCATTAGGAGCGGAGGAGAGGTTCGACCGGCCTCGGGAACGAAAGGAAATAATCATAAAAAAAAAAAAAAGAAAAACGTCTGTAGTGAGCAAAGTAAGAGTGCGATGGCGATCCCGGACGTGAAAACATCTAAAATCGTTATACACTGGATGGAAAGAGTGTATTGATGTTTACAGTCCTGGCATCACGTTTACATCTTCGCTACTTCCTGATACAGTAATCTGCTTCTATGTTTAGGTTTATTCTATGGTGTGTGTTTTTAAATTTTTTAATTAAATTAAATAGCTAAAAAAAAAAAAACTTTTTTAATAAATTGAGCTATCGTTAGCAGCAGTGAAGAGCATTAGCCAGCCTCTAGTAAGAGAAAAAAATAATCTAAAATTAATATTTAAACTTTACTTCCTGTTATGGCAAAGTGAGAAATTTTTATTATTATTAATTAATTAAATTAATAAAATAAATGGTATTTTTCTGAGCAGTGTACGACAAATAAATAAAATTAAAGAACAATAAATAAAAATACACTGAATATTATACTGAAAATAATAAAATACACTGAAAATTTAAATAATAAAAAATGTATTACATTTTAAAATGACACTTAAATTAAATGATAATTTTTTTTTTTCATGGTAATTTGTTTGTTTAGAAAAATTATAAGAAAAATAAAGAATATATTTTAATGAATTAATTTCTTTTAATTTAATAATAATTAATCTACCATATGATATTGATAGCAGCAGTGGAGCGATCTAATAAATAAATAAATAAATAATAATTTTTAAAAAATCCTGAGTAGTGCACTTAAAAAAAGCAATCGAATTAAGGAATATTAAATAAAAATAATATAAATAGAAAATCAGAATAGTAAATAACATAACCTAGGTAAAGATAAATATTTTAATGCATTCATTAAAATAAATGAAAACTTCTTTAACTAAATAATTGAATACACAGATTTTCTTTGCATGCATTTAATGCCATCATTTAAAAAAAAAATAATAATAATAATAATTATTATACATTTTTGTCCTAAGCAGGATTTTGATCTTTATGACATCATCAAATTTCATTTAGATCTTTATGACATCATCAAATTTCGACACTAGCCTCGCACGTGTTTTCTGCCAGACCAAACCCCCTTTAGATCAAATCATAATTCCAGCTCCAATTCAGTTCTGCCTATAATTGAATTCAGGAGCGTGTTAAGTGTAGCTAGCTGTTATTAGGACGCTGCAGAGGAACATCGCGTCGGTCTGAGCAAAGCCGTCTAAGTGATTCAACTGTCTGCGCTGGCTGCACATAAATAATTCACGTGTTTCCAGGAACACGAACGCAACAGGGCACAGTGTATGTCACTGATGTTTAGAGAAGGAGAACTTGGCCTAGGAAAACACCCTGTAGACTTTTTCCTTGACGATGCATATATAAGGACGGTACACGTGAGCGGGGCGTCAGGCGTCAAAACGTGTACGTGAGGTCTGGACGTGAAAATGTTGAGAACTTTTAAATCTGGAGAGCGTTCAGGCTAGAACTAGGGGAGAAGAGAAGTTTCTTAAAGATGTTTATTGAAAAAAAAATAAATAAATAAATAAATAACAAATAAATAAAAACTACATACGTAGTACAATACACATTAATAAAGGTTTCTAGTAATTAAAAGAATTGAATGGTTTTAAATGTCATATTATTGATAATGAAATTAAATATTAATTTTAATTGTCTTGTATTAAATAAAAATAAGTATGTAAATATATATTTAAAAAATTTACATAATCTAAAAACTCTTAAAATCATTTTGATATTTTTTGTCCCAGAATTTAACATTAAAAAGGAGAATATAAAAAACTTTTTTTTAAAATCTGTATACATTTTTACAATTTAAAAAATCAAGGGCAATTTTTTTACATCTAATAAACTGCTCGCAAGCTTTAAACTTATTATTTTCATAATTACATGAAACAAAACGTATCACAATATTGACAATATCTCAGAAAAGCATTGCGTAGCAGAAATTATCGCGATATTGATTTCATCAACCTGTTTATGTTTATATTGCTGATTTAAAAAATAAAAAAAAAATAAAAAAAAGCTATTTCTCATATACAGCATTTGCATAAATCTCAGATACAGTTATTACTGTTTTGTATTTGGAAATTTCACTCAGGTTGGACTGGTTACTGAAAGCGGATAAATAATCAGACGGGATTAAAGAGTCAGACTCAACCTCTCCTGCTCCACCCCTTAAGTCTGCAAGCTAGTTTTCTAGATCAAAAAATATTTAAAAGTTAATCTAATAAATTATCTTTAACAATCATGCAACAATAGATAAAAAATTTAGACAATATCACAAGGTAAGAGAACTTAAAACAAGACAAAGTGGTTTGTATTTCTATAACTGTGTATTTGATAGACTACATGTTTAAAGCCTTACAACAGGACACGCCCCTCAACCCACCCAATCGGCGCTCACGCGAAGCCTGGTGACGCACAGAACCGTAGTTATCAAAAATGTGATTTAAATATGAATGCATTATTTAAATTAAACAGATAAGAAAGACAGGCGCGGCACGGTACTCGATTTGAAACCGACACGAGAATCTCAGACGTATTGACGAATAAAAGGTCTGAGGATAAACTGTGGGCGGAGCCTCTGAGGCTGAAACTACTACAAAGCTTATTGTCTGACTAAACATCTGTCTTAGACTTACTATAATAGAATACAGTTTACAACCAGAGGCAATTTAGTGTCTAATGGAATGTTTACGGAAGGATGAAGGAAACTGGAGAACCTGGGAGAAAACCCGACCTGACACGGGAAAAACTTGGGGAAACTCCAGAGAGACAATAATCCGAGCTCAGGAATAATCGAACCCTGGAGCACCAAGCAAGTTCGGTTTAAAGGCCGTATTTAACACGACATCATGTTACTAATTTTAACCCATTCTCCATCAAAGAACCTTTAAACAATACCGTTCCAAAATCTTTTCAGTACCACACCACCCTGACTATAGAAATGTAATTGTTCCCCTGTTGAGCCTCTGATGATCTCCTCCAGTCAGAGCGATTCGGTCAAACTCGTTTCCCCGGAGTCTTTGTAAAAGTCTAAGATCAAAGCGTTCGACGTAACAATGATCTTTGTGTTGTGAAACTCAACCCATGATTGCTTTGACAACCGTAAGGTTGAGCTGAAGAAATAAAATGCAATTTGTACGAACTGAACGGAGAATGTATACGGGCATCCTTTTTTTTTTTTTTTTTAATACAGAACAAGAGAAATCTGACTGCTGATGCATTTCCTTTTGAAACAGGAAGTCAGAGTGATGGCAGGTCGACGTGCTCGGCTGCTTTTACGCCACAGCCAGTAGCGAAGAAGATAAACTCCACACTGCAAGCTGAACTAAACAAACGTAACAGTAACGTATTGACCTAGCTAAATACGGAAAGTTTCAAACTTTTTACTTGTTAAAAAGTACAACAAGAATGTTTTTTTTTGTTGTTGTTGTTGTTGTGAAAGAAATCCTAAACATCCGAGTGTTGTGTTTTTCCAGAACTCTTCATGTAGCACATTTCAGGTTGAGGCTCCGGTTTCAGATTATTTCTTTTTTTTTTTTTTTCTTTTTTTATAATTTTTTTAAAAATCTTACTGATCGAAAGCTTACGGCATAAAAAAAATAGGCGCAAGATATATATAAATAAATAACATCATGATTTCTTATATCCTAACACAACCAAATAAGGACTGATTTTTCAGAATGTGAGCTACAGCTCGAGCGTTTGTTTCTTTCGTAAAATAAATTTGCGGTGATAAATAAATATTGTCAATATTATCCTCATAGTGAGATCTATATAAATAAAAATTATTATTATTATTATTATTATTATTATTATTCATATTATTTTTTTCAATTATTTCCTGTTGGCCTCGATGAATACATTTGTACAGCCCTAATACAAATCTAAAAATTTTTAATATTCTCCTACCACAAATTTACAAGATTAAAATGACAATGATTTAATTATTTCAGTTTTAAACCATTTAATGTTATACAACATCAATAGAACAAGTTATTTCCTGTTATCGCTTACGTTGGAGTAAAACTATGAAGGTAAACTTACCTACTGCTGCAAAGTGCTGGAAACCACCTCCATAGATGTTAAATAAAGCTACATTACGTTTGATTACGTATTAGAATGAATGCATTGTTACTACAGAAAGAATGACGGGTTAAAATGAATGTATTAATAATAGGGCTGCATGATTTAACTTTTTTTTTTTAACATTAAGTTTTACATACTGTGATTTTTAACTATTAAATGTACCATTTTGAATTCAAACATGTTTATCTATGCTGACACCAAATAGTTGGACAAATAATTAATTAGATAAATTATTATACTCATTAAGGGGATATTTGGCAATAATTTTTTTATCACCTCAAAATTATTGACAAAATGTACATAAACTCCTGACTATGTGTATATCACCTGTAATAAACTGCAGCCTTTGGCGATTAAATAATTGTCCAGGTTTATATAGCGCATTAGATTTTTCTACGATTAATTACAAGTATTACAAACCTAACATTGACGTTACAAAAACTAGTCGTCCTCCGCAACGGCAGTTTAACTGTTCAACCGTCAAGTCATTACGTTGTCGATTAAGTTACCCGCGATCGACCACACACACACACACACACACACACACACACACACACACACACACACCTTAGACTACCCATCAGATGTAAACCTTACACATCACAACAGATCGAAGCCAAGGATCTTATAGAGATGACTTCAAAGAGGGGAAAAAAAATCTTTTTACTCTCCACGTAGATCCCTTTCCTCACTTTTTGAATGACCGGTCCAGGTGCAGGACACAGCGGCCTTGTCATTAGGAAAAAATGCCTGTCAACAAGGCATGAGAGGGGGGAAAACGGGGTCAGGGGCTTTGTCCCAAACACATTAGTACGGTACTAAAGAGTACGTTAAAATGGTTTATCAGTTTAGGTTATGTCCTGAATAGCAGCATCTAGTTTTCAGGGGAAATTACATGAATAAGTCAAAGTTATGCACAACTTTTATAAGATTAGAGCTCATTACTGAGTGTGTGATATTTTACGATTTAGCCCTGGAGCTTGAATGCATTCTGGGAAAAGGTTTTACTATTTTCCCTGTTGTTGTTGCTTGTGAGTGACAAAAGAAAAACCTTGTGACTAAAAAAAGGGTTCTGCTGGAAACAAGGAAGTGTTCGCATACGTTGCAGGAAAACCAGAGTACGAGGATAATTCTTCAAAGTGCACATAATCCTTTATCACTCGAACCGTTTTTGCAATATTGGTCTTCATGGACGTATTTACAATATGCAAATATCCCCTCTAACCAATCACAAAATGTTTTCATTATGAGCTGTGAGCATCTCAGATGTTCCTGATGAGTGTTTTGTGGGTGTTTGATGAATCACCGGACTCACATGATACGACAAACAAATATTTTTGGTCAGATTAATGATGGCGCACCAATTACAGTTTCCCAGTACAATCTTACAATGTAACCCTTTGTATATCGTATTCATATGCAGCCCTAACTTAAGATGAAGCCCCAAAAACAAAAGGAAAAAACACCCATGCAAAATAAACGCTATGAAAATCAGCCAGATGAACACGCCATGCTGTGTGAGGTTTGCAATTCAAAAAATATGGTCCGCATCAAAAATATTCTAATGACACACGCTTATGTCATTATGGAAAGTATGGACAATAATGCAAATAACGTGGGCTGCTTACGCATGCTAAGAAACCGGATTAAATAAGGAAAGCGTCTCCACATCGAGCACTCGGAACATGGCGCAGTATGCAAGAATTGTTTTAAAAAAAAAATCTAATTATCAGGGCGTTCAGGTCAAACTAGGACTTTTGATTGTGCAGAATAACAGAACACAGTTCTGAGAGTAAAAACACTCCATTTCTCTATATAATCCTCTGCTACACTAATGCACTTATCCCAGTGTTTCACTAGTGCTTGGACATCAAGTTTTCTCAGTACGCCGAAGTCTTGATCGGACTGCATAATTCACATCTTAAGCTCTGGCCTCCAAGGAACTCCTTTAATGGCTTGGAGCGAGGTCAGGACTGTACGGAGGACTCGGCAATAACTCCAAGCCGAGTTCCTGTAACGTGTGCTGTTGATGGTGTGTACAGTTCCCACAGTCTCTTCCGCAAGGTGCAGACAAGTTATCAGTCGATGTTCAAGGATCAGGCGTTCCACTCGATTAATGTTCACGATTTTCATGACTGCAGGGGTCTCCGAGCCACCTCGGCGGGATCTTCATTCACGGACGTACGGCCTTCTTTGCAGCGTTCAAATATTTTAAGAGTCTCATCTCTGTACTGTGCTTGAAGTAAATATTAATTGTTTTTACACCTTCATTCACCAGAAATTTCATTACCAGTCCTGGTTTGATTTGAAAGCCAAACAAAAAAAATTAATGAGGTGGTGATTGGCTTTTATACTTTTAGTAATTTATTTTATGCTTTATAAGAGGAAAATAGAATGAAGACCCTGTGCGACCCTGTGAAAAATACAAGAAAAAAAACCCCAGCGCAAAAATGTACTACCCTTAATAACATGACGTGGTCGGATTAAACGTTAACGTAAACGGCAATTACAGTTTGGTCAACCATGGCGTTAACAGAGTTTATGAGTTTGAATCCTGAAGATGCTACGGTCATCTGCGGGCAGGAAAGAAAATGCAAGAAAGCAAAATTGATCCCTGTGCCCAATGAGCGGGAGGGGCATACTCCATCTAATCCGTCAATCAAAGCGATGCTGGTCAACCGTAAGCACCTATGTATGTAGAAGAGGGTGGATAGCTCTGTTCTCAGCAAGTGGTACGCAGCCTGAGGGTGTTTGTTTATTATGTGTTTTGTCATTCCAATTTTACGTATGTTTTCGAAATTTTGCTCGTGGTGTAGCATTAACTACATGCATTGATACAAAAAGGTCCTCATAATGACACCTGTGTGTGTGTGTGTGTGTGTGTGTGTGCGTGTGTGTGAGAGAGAGAGAGAGAGCGCAACATTTCAAAAACATGAAAAATTGGAATGAGAAAATTAAGGAAGACTTAGTTAATAAACAAAACAAAGTAATTATGTAAGCATGTAAGCAACTTGTTTTGTTAGTTATTTAGTTTTCATGTTTTTCATAGTGTTTTTACATAGAAGATCCATAGCTGAAGGGTTCAAGAAAGAACCGTTTTCACAGTTCAAATTGTTCATATGTACTTATTTACATCTCTCAAATGAATGCTAGTGCAACAACATGAGTGGCTTAAAGGATCAAGTTAATGCAAAAATAAAGCATTTAAAGACTTTTTTGTTTGTTTGTGTTTATCCACGTCCAAGGTCAAAACCCTAGTCACAGCACTGGTCAAAATGAGCGATGGTGTAAAACACCAAAGCAAAACCAAAACAGCACTTCAAATTGATTTGTCTTATATGTAACCATAAACTAATCATTAATAGTTAAAAAAAATTTAAATGTTGGTCCTTTGTAATAAAGGAATTTTTAACAGCAAATTCTTAGTTACGAAACCCTAAATGAAACCTAACCCCTGACCTATCCGCTTTAGGATGTTACTCATATTCTTGTTCTAACAGGGATTAAATAAGAGGATGTGATGCAAGCAGATGAATTGGAAACACACACATACTAAGGTGTTGTTATGAGGACCTTTTTGTATTAATGCATGTAGTTACAACACACACTAAACTAAATCTACCCTGCAGAAGGAAAGAAGGGGGAAATGGGTGTTTTAGTTGTTTGTTTTTTTCAATAATTATATATATATATATATATATAATTATTGAAAAAAACATGAGGACCTTTTTGTGAGGACATACTGTAACTATTAATGATTATAGTGATGATTATAGTTATAGTAATGATTATAGTTAATGCACACATACTGAGGTGTCGTTATGGGGACCTTTTTGTGAGGACCTTTTTGTGTTAACTTATGTAGTTAAATCTAACCCACAGAAGAAAAGGAAGGACAAACATTTATTTTTTATTAAAAACTCTTGTAAAAATATACTTATCACATTAACTCATATAAAGTTAATAAAAATCATATTAACTTGAGATTTATTTTTCCATGTAGTAACAAGGAAAATGTCCTCACATTGCCAAAAATGTCCTATATTCTTAGCCTTTTGGTAATCCCCAACTAAGATATAAAAACATTCTCTCTCTCTCTCTCTACACACACACACACACACACACACACAAACTCAGGTGTAGTTATGAGGACCTTTTTGTGAGGACATACTGTAACTATTAATGATTATAGTTAATGCTACACAACAAACTAATTCTAACCTGCAGGAGGAAAGAAGGACAAAAATATATTTATATATATATAAATAAAATACTATGTACTATATACTTATACTAGGCTTTTGGTGATCCCCACTAAGATGTAACATGCACACGTGTGTGTACTTTTTGTTTTAATGCACCACAAACTAAGTCTAACCTGCAGAAGGAAAGTAGGACGAAAATAGCTGTTTTTAGTTTTGTTTTTTATTATCGTTATTAAATGCTTTTGTAAAAGTATACTTATTGAATTATCTTAACTTAAGAAAAGTAAACATTTTTCCTTGTAGGGACAATAATGTCCTCACATTGCCAAAACTGTCAGATATTTCTATCACTTCTATCGTGTGGTCATACACACTCCGGTGTCATTTTGAGGACCTTTTTGTATTAACGCATGTAGTTAATGCTACACCACAAACTAAATCTAACCTGCAGAAGGAAAGAACAAAAATAAATTCCAAAAAAACTTTTGTAAAAAAATATACTTATAAAATTATATTAACTTAAGGAAAAAAAAGTTTTCCTTATAGGGACAAGGAAAATGTCCTCACACTGCCAAAACAGACAGATATACCTAGTCATTTGGTGATCCCCACTCACTCACTCACACATACTGAGGTGTCGTTATGGGGACCTTTTTGTGAGGACCTTTTTGTGTTAACTTATGTAGTTAAATCTAACCCACAGAAGAAAAGGAAGGACAAACATTTATTTTTTATTAAAAACTCTTGTAAAAATATACTTATCACATTAACTCATATAAAGTTAATAAAAATCATATTAACTTGAGATTTATTTTTCCATGTAGTAACAAGGAAAATGTCCTCACATTGCCAAAAATGTCCTATATTCTTAGCCTTTTGGTAATCCCCAACTAAGATATAAAAACATTCTCTCTCTCTCTCTCTACACACACACACACACACACACACACAAACTCAGGTGTAGTTATGAGGACCTTTTTGTGAGGACATACTGTAACTATTAATGATTATAGTTAATGCTACACAACAAACTAATTCTAACCTGCAGGAGGAAAGAAGGACAAAAATATATTTTCCCTACTTTTTTATTAAAACTTTTTATGAAAACATACCAATATATTAATTTAAGAAAAACAAATGCTGTTAGGTGTCATTCTGAGGACCTTTCTGTATCAACACAAAGGTTAATGCTAATATAGTCAATGCTACATCACAAACTAAATCAAAACTACAGAAGGAGCGAAAGACAAAACAGCTTTTTTATTATCATTATTAAAACCTATTAGTAAAAATATGCTTATAAAAATTATATTAACTTAAGCAAAAAATAGTTTTCCTTTTAGGTACAAGGAAAATGTCCTCAGATATTTCTAGCCTTTTGGTGATCCCCCACTTAGTTGTAAAAACATTCTCTCTCTCTGTCTTACACACACACACTCGCTCTCTCTCTCTCACACACACACACACACACACACTTTCTGAAGGCTAAAGCAGGAAGCGATAATGAACTTCTGCTTGTTCCTTCATATCATATATTGCTAGTTAATATTCCGTTAGCAGTTTCAGTTTTGAGGACAGATGTCCGCTTTAAATCTGTTTAAACCATCCAAAACTAGTAACCTACAAGTAAAAGTGGACGAAATTATGTGAAAGTGAAATGATATGACTATTTCGGGCCTGAGTAAAAGAAAGAAAATAACAACAACAACAAAAAAAAAACAGCCAGAAGTACTGTAACGTTAACTGTTAGCATGATGCTAGCATAACGTTCACCATACAACAGGAAAGACAGATAATTAATAACAACTGTCGCTATTTCAAATGATTATAAATCCCCTTTCCCCAAATACAAATGGTTTAGTTTGACATTTCAGCCATTTCAGTCAATGAGGAAGGAAGAGAAATCTAATAAGGACGGTGTATATATGAATATATATATATTCTTGTGTAAAAAAAAAAACACGGCGTTTTGGATAATGTTAAAGCTATCACGGAGGAAGGATTTGTATTGTCGTTTATGTCAACATTGAGTGTTTTTTGGTTCAGCAGTGTCACAAAAACGGGGCCTTATTTGTCTAATGGGTGATTTAGTGAGCTTTCGGGATGAACACTGAGCTCGCTGCGGTGTGACTGACTGACAAGCGGCCCCGACTGAGACCGTGTATATATGCATACTACATACTTCCGTACTAACACCTAGAGCAGGGGAAAATAGTGCGCATCCTAACGCGCGGACCTGGCGTACTGTTTAGTGCGCATGTATGCAAAAGCGCTCGCGCTCGGACCTAACCAGGCTTTTGATAATAATTTCCTAAAGGTTAGGGCGCGCACGTACAGCGCATGCGTGTTATATTGAGGGGGGAAATATATCTCTATACATCTAGATCTCTATATATCTATATAATAACCCCGAAATGCAATTGTGGCACCCTGGTGTTATATGGTTGCAGCTGTTTCCGAGCCCCCTGCTGTCGGGTGCACGAGGGGTAAAAGTGTAGAAATGATCCAGAATAAGATGAGTTCGTATCCCTACCTTCTCTCGCCTTGAGCAGCACGGTGTTGGCTACGATGTTCTCCAGCTCCATGGTGTGTTTTTTAGTCCTGGGTTGCAGCAGGGCACTGCAGGCCCAACCTCGTCGCCGGGTTGGCACTGTCTCTCTCTATGTGTGTGTGTGTGTGTGTGTGTCCTCCCTGACTCCTCCCCACAGTGGAGCAGTCTAACCCTGAGTGACTCTCCCCTATCCTTCCTTCTTTTTCTCTCTCTCTCTCTCTCTCTTTATCTTTTCTTATCTTTTTATTTATTTTTTTCTTTTTTTGTTCTTTCTATTTTTTCAAACTATCTCTCTCCTCCTCGCTTCTACTCAAACTGCTCTTGAAATGTATATTTCCTTCCAGACTCAGACAGAAGGGGCGCTGTGTAGGGATTTGATCCACACCTCTGCTGGTGCTGGTGTTTCTGCTCATATACCATGCACAGACTGTTGTTTCATAAAAAAAAATTTTGTTGTTGATAAAAAGCATCAACTGTGCATGATATATGTGGTTCAGTGGTGGCGTCACTAGGTTATACAGGAGGGCATGGGTTCTTTTTTTAAACAGCAGCGCCATCGTGTGGTAGATAAGCTAAAATAGAAAAAGCAAAG
The DNA here is from genome assembly GCA_030014305.1 of Clarias laeviceps. Classification (NCBI taxonomy): domain Eukaryota; kingdom Metazoa; phylum Chordata; class Actinopteri; order Siluriformes; family Clariidae; genus Clarias; species Clarias laeviceps. The sequence continues at coordinate 1,725,940 of JAQMYJ010000011.1, read as the reverse complement.
GTAACTCGAGAGACTTTATTTGCCATTTTAAGTTCAGCCTTTATCTCTGATATACTGTACATTAATGCACAGTGAAATTCTTTCTTTGCATATCCCAGCATAACTGGGGTCAGAGGTCAGGGTCAGCCATGATGCATATTATGGAAATTATTTATTAATGAGTCAATATTTAAATATATATATATATATATATATATATATATATTTTTTTTTTTTTTTTTTTTGTGTGTGTTTCATGATGAACTTAAAAAAACGACAAAAAAAAGTTTGACTTGCATTACTCACTTTAATCTCTCAGATAAATAGTTTTATTGTGTTTACTTTTTTGTCCAATCATATTTTTGTTTGTTGTAAAAATTCATTTATTTCTGTTTTATCCTCCTAACTCCTTCATGCAGTCTATCCACTATATATATTAAGTCTTTCAAGTTGCCTGGTAAATTTGTTTATATGTATTAGTTTAAATTGTTAACGCAATCGCAATTTAAAAAATACTAATGAAAAATAAATTGGCTGCGCAGTGACGTAATCAACGCGCGACCTCCCGTCATAACGTTAAAAGCGTGCGACAGGATGAAGAACTGCATCTGACTTATTACCACCTAGCGGTTAGTAACTGTCACTACAAGCTTTAGCCTCGTGTGCGTTTGTGTCTGTGTACAGTTCTGTTCATAAGTTTACACACCCTGGCAGACTTTTAAGATGTGTTCCACGCTTTAAAGTAAACACTAGTGACCAGGCCAAACGCATTCCTTTTGTTTTTAATGAGTTTCAAATCCAACAAAAGCAGCACAGAACAGGACAATCATTAAAGAAAATATGACATTCATGAAAGTTATTAAATCCCCAACAAAAGTTTGCATAGCCCTAGTTCATAATACTGTGAGTGTACCATCGTTGTGTGGTATTTTTGTAATAATTGTGAATGAGACCCTTTATTTCCTTGTAAAGCGGCCCCCAGATCAGGAGATTACGATGGCACCACCAGAACCTTCACAGAAGTCTGTTGTGTGTCAGAAATCCAAGTGCTCATTAAGTTTTTTCTAAAAATCATAAATATTCTGGGCGGCAGGATTAGACTAACTGGCATTCCCAAATTGGTCATGGCGTGTGAATGAGCGTGTAAATGTCTGTGTCTGCCCTGCTATGGATTGGCATACCATTCAGGTTAGACCCCGCCTCATGCCCTAAGTCTCCTGTATGTATGTATGCGGACCCCCACAACCCTCTATACAGGATAAAGCGAAATAGTCGATGAGTGAGTGAATGATACACATTATAATGATTGATATGAACATTACCAGCATATTTTTATGGGTTAAGCTGCTACACGATTGGCTGATTGCATGATTGCATTAAACAGTAAGTGTTCGTTTCTGGTTTGTGCTTGAAACTTGTTGAGGGTATTATTTTAAACAAGCCTCTGCACCTCAGTGTCTCCTTATGAGCTAAATATCAGATTTCATTTTCATCTGTTATGAGCAGTAATCACTGCACTCCACTCCAGGCATTCCCAAAATATATTCTATTCACTTACAAACGTCCTAAAAACAGTGCTTAATATTTACAACATCACAAAGTTTAAATAACACACGTACATACATACATACATACCACTGTAAACGTGACTTACAGTACACACAAAATGTGAGTCATCTAGCTTCCACTGGTTAAACTGGTAGCTGGTTAAATATTAACATATTAACAGTAGGTCAATATTGCAGCGTTTCTGTAAATCAGTAGTACTGTGCTTATGGAAGGGTAAACATCACTGTGTGTGACGAGAGTCGTTATAGCTTACATAATAAAATGGTATTTGTACAATTGGGCAACTCCTTTGTGACATAAAAGTAAAGATTAGAAAGTTGTCTGAGGTATCAACTGTGAAAACAGAATTCGTGCAACATAAAAACAAGAAAACTAGCTATAAAACTAGCGTGCATATATATATATATATAAGCGTCCCACAAATGCAAATCCTGTAGTATGTAATATACGGCTATGCAGAACTGGAAGTGTTTGTGTGGCGGCTTGGAAAAACCCTTCAAATATTCAGATTCCATAATATAACTATATGTACATTGTAGTTCTGAAATCAGTAGCTACTGTACAAGCGTCCCTGAACTGAAACAGGTCTTTTTTTATGCATAAAATCAGGTTACACCAGGGTTCCAAAGAGGGAAACTTGCGAGACAATGGTGCAAAATTAGGAGTGGTGCCCGGGTGGGAGGGGCATACAGGCAAACATCCCCTGCAAATCAGAACAACACTATAGCTAAGAACTGTCCGACATATTATTAAAATGTGGTCGGTGAAAAATCATGAATGGAGATCACTTAAAACCAGTGTTGGGTGTTTCAGTTTACGAAGTAACGCGTTAGAGTACTTGGATTACTTTTTTGATGTAACAAGTAATCTAACGCGTTTTAAGTACTCGGTTATTTAGTTATATTTTCAAAAATGTAATCCGCTATTGAGACAATTTATGTAATACGTGAGCCAGACAGCAGTCATTCCGTTAGTGTGTGTGTGAGTGTGTGTGTGTGAAAGTCGTCGTCGTAGAATTCAGAGCTATGTCTAATAGTGAAAGTAAGAGCAGTTCCATACACACACACACACACACACACACACACAATGTGATGAGAACTCGCAGGATTGGGACTAAACAGCTGTGTGTCCATAAAAAAAACACTTGTTAGTGAGACTCAACAGAAAAAAGGCTATAGTTTGAGAGCTAAGAAGCATAAAGAATGGACTTTGGAGTGATGGAAAAAGGTCATGTGACCCGAGGAGTCCAGATTAAGCCTATTCCAGAGCGATGGGCGTGTCAGGGTAAGAAGGGAAGCGCATGAAGCGATGCTCCCATCATACATGTGTTCAATGTACAAGCCTCTAGAGACAGTGTTATGATCTGGGGTTGATCAGTCGTTCAGGTTGAGACTCAGCAACGTTATGTGGAAATAAAATGAAGTCAGCTGACCACCTGAATGTACTGAATCACCAGGTTATCACATCTGTGGAGTTTTTCTCCCCCGATGGTACGGACACATTCCAGCACTCCATGTGTGAAAGAGCGGTTCTGGGAGCACGAGGAATCATTTTCACACATTACCTGGCCTACATATTGTGCGTCATAATCAAAGCTAGAGGCGCTGGAATGAAATATTAGACTGTGTGACTTTTTTTGGCCAGGAATCCGATATGAATCGATATGAAGGTCATTCTACCAGTATTGCTCTGTCTCTATTATGTGACCAGTGTTTTTTGGTGACCAATAGCAAGGTCAATAATAATAATAATTTTGTTTAACATCACTGCATTAAAGTATATTATTAACATAAAAGCCCTAGAATTCTTCCAAAATTTAGCCACAGCAATATCTGATGGCTTTTCCCAGTCTGCCACACATGATTACACAGATTATAATAGTTTGCAGTATTGTGTAAAGAGCAATAAAATGGTCCAGTCCTCATTATATCAAACCCTTTGATTGTATCGAGCTTCTTCATCCTGAGACTTCACACCTATCCGAAAGATCACACTAGTTTTGATCAGACTCTAATTTGATGAGCAGATCTTGAAGATCTTGGAGACTGCAGGATTCTCCCACAGAGCTGAGCTGGAGAAGGAAGAGCTTCCTCTGATCTGGTACGGAGCCCAGAGAGAGAGCGTCACGCAGCTTAGACACGCTTACAGCATCCAACTTGTCCTGAAATGACAGGAAACACGGCGATCACTTGGGACTGAGCCGTCAGACAAGAAGCTTGGAACTGAGAAATTGTCTTTTTGGAAACTTTTCTCATGGAACAAGTCACAATATATAAAGGTGGCCATTTTAATGAGCTGACTAATTCGTTATTGTGTCTGATATTCATTAAAGATTTATTTTCATTATTTTCGTGTCTGCATCATTATGTACAAAAGCAGTCACTATTTCCAATGATTGCAGAAGAATATTTGCATGCCTATAAAGAAAGCAACATGCTACATGACAGACCCGCTTTCAGATTTTAACAGGAAAAAAAATAATAATGTAGGTTCCTGGTTTTTGCATGAGAATAGAACGCAATGTTACCAAAATAACCTTGGCATATTCTCCAGCACACTCAGTAAAACCTAACAGCTGTTTCAATTATAAAACCGCACACATCTGTATCTAACAGCACTGATTATTTTTAAGTAAAAAGTTTTTACACCAAATATTTATTGAGTTCATTTTATTACTCTTTAGTGACTTTATATAAGTTTCTTTTATGTAGAAATGTTTTCAAAGGCGACTTTGATTATGACATTTGTTGTATGTTCCCAAGATGTTTGTACAGTACTGTAAGTAAAACAGCTGTTGGGTTTTACTGAGTGTGCTGAGGAATATGAGTTCTTATGGTAATTTTGTCACACTCGCTCTATTCGTTTTTTCATCCAAAACCCAGGAGCTTACGTTCGAATTGATTTTTTATTTCCATCTGGAAACTGGTGTGTCATGTAGTATGTTGCTTTCTTTACAGACATGCAAATATTCTTCTGTAATGTTATTTATTTCGACATTTTTATGCTAAAGTTATGTTTAATGCAGACATGATAAACATATGTAACACCATTAGAGTATCTGTATTTACTGTGCATACAGGGTGGGTGAAAAGTAACTAGGCATTAAAAATTGGTAATAAAGTCCAGAATTCCAATACCAATTAATTGAAACAAATTGTACATGTACTTTACTACATAGGAAAATGAAAGCAAGTATTTAAAGGTCAATGTGAATGGGCGGCCACTTCTTCTTGCATCGTTGAACGCGCCTGTGGTCATCAGCTTTGCATGACAATTTTTGGAATGCAACAGTTATTAGTTTTCATTGTTATGCTGATGACACACAGTTATACGTCTCAGCAAAACCAGATGAGAAACAACAGCTTACTAATGTTGATCAAAGCGTAAAGGATGTAAGAGACTGGATGCTAATTAACTTCCTTTTGCTTAATCCTGATAAGACAGAAGTTCTAGTCATAGGACCACATGCAGCTAGAAGTAAGATTCTAGATCACTCTGTAACTTTAGATGGCCTTTCTGTTCCATCAAGTGCAACAGTAAA
>JAQMYJ010000011.1:1674989-1718026 GCA_030014305.1 Clarias laeviceps | reverse complement strand
CCTTAATGTGGGAGCCCCCTAGTGACGGGGAGGAATTGGACACGACTAAATTAGGGAGAAAATCAGGGGAAAATCTAAAAAAAAAAAGATTTTTGTCTAATTTAAGTCCTGACCCAGTGAGAAACAGGTGCAGATGATGATAGATGATCAGTTTTTTTTTTTTTTTTTTTTTAGTTTTATTTAATGTACATACTTTCATTTAATTAAATATGAAGAAATGAGAAGGGGGCTTAATACTTTTGAACAGTACTGCATAAGAAATATTTTACAACAGTTAGTTGCAACAGAGTAATCTGATTGGACAAGAGCCGTTCCATGAGTTGTGATAATAGACAGTAACAGCACAGAGATGTTTAACTATACGTATCACTTGTTGTTACACTATATCAGTTAGTCATACACAAACTGTGGGTCACAGCACTTCCAGCAAAAAAAAAAAACACGTCTGATAACGTATCTTAAACAGCACGCTGTCTCTGCAGTAATCGCCTCTAATCCGTTCCTGAATTGCATCTATGTTGACTTATTAATGCCTAAGGTGAGCATAGCTGTGATGACTTCAGCATTCAGGCTGTGCCCTCATGTCTTTGTCCGCATCACAGCCGTGCTGATATCCAGCACAACGGCACTCGCTCTCGTGAGATATTGCTTATATCATATCGTATTACGTTACATTAATAACATTACATTATATTATATTGTACATATAATAAATCATCAAACACTTAAGTTTTGCATGATGCTTACATTTAGGCATTTGGCAGGCGCTCTTATCCAGAGCAACTTACATATTTTTTCTCATTACACATCTGAGCAGTTGAGGGTTAATGGCCTTGCTCAAGGGCCCAACAGTGGCAACTTGGTGGTTGTGGGGTTTGAACCTGGGATCTTCCGAACCATAGTCCAATGCCTTAACTACTGAGCTACACCTGGCCCGATGTCTTTGGTGATGTCTTTGGTGCAAGTGCTAGAAATGACCTATGAAATGTTGAACATGTTGCTGTGGTTTGTTTGAAATGAACCCAACATGACCAACATTTTCAAAAAGGGCTGTGATCTATTTTGTGGAAGTTTCCCAGCCTTGCAAAACAGTGCTCACACTTCAGCAGTCGTAACAAACTCTGGGCTCAAACAGCCTTAATGTGCATCTTGTAAAAAACTTTTTTTCCCTCCAAATTCCCAAATCTCCCATCCAGCATTTTTCAACCCACGCTGAATTTAGCAAAGCAGCAGTTACAGTATATATCCTTATTTCCCTTGTGGAACACGTAGGAGCTTTACATCTTAAATTAGATTTGTCAAACCGTAAGGTTTCAAATTTCAGTTTCAGCAAATTCGTTAAAAGGTTGTTACTTTATATAACAACGTATCGCTTTAAGTAAACTGAGGAACAAATGTTTTTCAGCAATCACAACTGGCAAATATGTCACTTCCTCTTTCCTGAAGAGAAGCAGGCACAATATATGTCTTTCTGGTTTTTTTTCTCTCATTTTTGCAGACTGCAGCTCATTTACAGACTGCTTCTTCCTCTTATGTGCTCTTACAGAACAGAGTCACGACACAACTGAATTTAACATGCCTGAGCCACTTCATCAGCTAATTACTGCAGCGACTACAGTGTGTGCTGAATTTAGTGTTGGACCTGAATTTATAACAAGATCAAAAGAGTAAAAATAGGATCGTTAAAAAAAATACAATATTATTCTTGGCAGCTGATTGCTGATATTCCTTCAACCATTTTTGTACTGAAACCTTTTTTCTATTTAATTTATCTGTGCCAATGACTCTGACTTCATCTAATTAAATAGGCATACATTTACATATTTAATAAAAACAGAAAAGTAGTCTTTTGTCTAATGTCTTTGATATTTATTTCACTGTAAAGACATTGTCATGACTTTTTTACGGGAAAATTTCTAGTAAGGAATAAAACACAATGATGCCATGCTGTAATAGGAAAGCTATCCACAGTGGGGTGTTGTGTATATACACAGTGCATCTTTAAAAATTTTAATATCATGAAAAACAAAATTACTTTTGATAATTTTATTTAAAAAGCAAAACTCATATATTCTAGATTCACTACACATAAAGTGAAATATTTCAAACCTTTTTTCAAATTTTGATGATTATGGTTTAAAGCTAATGAAAACTATAAATTCCAGTATTTCAGACAGTACTGTGTATGTCTTGGTGTAGTTCAGTACATTAACAAGAGTGGTAAGCTACAGAAGGTTCTGTATCAAAGCATATTCATCTGCATCCGTAGGGCAGATTGTCAAGCAAAGCCAATTCAAGACCTTAGAGACCTTCACACTGAGTGAAGTGAGGCTGAAGTCAGTGCAACAAGAGCCACCAGGACGTCTTCAGGCTACAACTGCTGCACCGCTATATCAAGCCACTCCTGAACCAGAGACAAAGTCTAAAGCATAAGGTAAGCCCATCTTACCTGGGCTAAGGAAAAATAGACCAAAGTATTCTTTTCAAATGAAAGTAAATTTTGCATTTCATTTGGAAATCAAGGTCACAGAGTCTGGAGGGAGAGTGGAATCCAAACTGCTTGAAGTCCAGTATGAAGTTTCCACAGTCTGTGATGATTTAGTGTGACATGTCAGCTGCTGGTGTTGGTCTCCTGTGTTTTATCAAGTCCAAAGTCAATGCAGCTGTCGAGAGCTTTTTAACTTAATCCTTCCATCAGTTGAAAGGATTCTGATTTCCTTTTCCAGGAGGACTTAGCACCTGCACACAGTGCCAAAACTACCACTAACTGGTTTGCTGACCGTGATATTACTGTGCTTGTTTGGCTAGCCAACTCTCCCGACCTGAACTCTATAGAGAATCTGTGTGCCATCATCAAGAGGAAGATGAGGAACACCCGACTCAACAATACAGGCGGGCTGAAGGCTGCTATCAAAGCAATCTGGTCTTTAATTCTGCCTCAGGCTGATCACCTCCATGCCATGTCGCACTGTTGCAGTATTTCATGCAAAAGGAGAATTTCTGTATTCTGTCAAATATTTTTCGACTGATGATAGATAAGTATTGTAATATTCTGAGATAAGTATTGTAATATTCTGAGTATTGTAATATCATTTTTTTTTTCATGAGCTGTAAGCCATAATCATCGAAATAAAAAAAGAGCTTGAACTATTTCACTCTATATGTAATAAATTAAGATTAAGTGAGGTTTAATGTCTATTTATTTAATATTTTACTTCATTTACATGTCTGTTCTAAATGTTATGATAGTTTTTATAGGCAAAAATATGTGTTGGAAATTTTTAACATTGGTAATATTTTTGAATGGCTGGAACGGATTTTCTTCATTTACATTATTTCCAAATTCGAAACTACAGTATAAGGAAGGCTTAAACTCCGCCCACTTCACAATCTTCTATCATATATTTTTAAATGACAGCGAGATTTGGAAAGGAGGGTAAAATTGTATTTATTTTAACTTAAGGTAAGTTTGTTCCTTGAAACTTTGCTTGTTAAATTTGAAAGATCAAAGCCATTTCAGGGGACGTTAATGACGTCAGAAAGTGAAACTCACCTGCCAAAGTGTAACAGATGTCCAGAACATAATGAATATTAAATAGTGCAGTGTTAACATAGAGTTTATTATGTAATAGTGCGATTTGAATACGAGTGAAGGACATATTATAATAATAATAATAATAATAATAATAATAATAATTTGTATAATTATTATTATAATTATTATAATTATTATTATTATTGTTGATGTTGTTGTAATAATAAAGTAACGCGCACAGACCTCTTTAAAGGCGCAGTAGTTCTCCGGTGCCCACACTCTCCTCCTGTAGAACAGGTTTATGGTCATGAACACGGCGGCTCCGAAGGCGGCGGCGGCGGCCATTAGAGCCACGCGCACATGCCGGAGCATGAACATGTCCGGTGCGCGCGAGAGCGAGCGAACACCCAGCAGGAGACAAGACCGGCAACAACAACAACACCGGCGGCAGCACCGACTCGCGCTTGGCTGCTATTTGCAGGACCACGTGACCTTCGTGTGTGTGTGCGTGTGTTCTCACGCAGTGGCCAGAGAGCGGCGTGCTGCGCGCGCAAATCACCTGAGCGGGCAACCAAAACAGGGAACAGAACCTTCACCATGATGCGACTATTATCAAGTTATTCGCGTGAAATTGCGTTACTCTGAGACATTTGACATATTTTTATAAATATATTATTATATGTTTTGTACATTATATTATATTATAATATTGTTATAATATATATATATAGTTATATTTTTTATATTATCATTATATATAATATTTTATATGGTTTACAGTATATTATCATAATATTATTAAGATATTACATATTTAGTTTTATTTTTATCTATTAAATATTTGTATAAATATATTATTATATTTAAAAATATATATATTAGCATTATAGATTATATATTTTTATGTTTTATATTATATTATATTATATTATGGTATTTTATATATATATATATATATATATATATATATATATATATATATATATTCTTTATATATACTGTATATTGTTTATATTTTATATACAGTAATTATTTAAATATTTTTATAAATACATTATTATGCACGGTGGCTTATTGGTTTGCACCACCAGGTTCTGGGTTCGATTCCCGCCTTGGTCTCTGTTTGTGCATGGAGTTTGCATGTTCCCCCTTTACTTGGTGGGTTTCCTCCGGTGTACTCTGGTTTTCTTCCACAGTCCAAAGACATGCAGATTAGTTTAATTGGCGTAGTGTGTGAAAGAACGTGTGTGTGTGTGTGTGTGTGTGTGTGTGTGACCGTCCAGGGTGTACCCCACCCTGTGCCGTAAGTTTCCTGGGATAGGCTCCAGGCCCCCCGTGACCCTGTGTAAAGGACAATGATGATATATTAATAGTATTTTTATATATTAATGTAATCTTATATCACTATACTGTATATATACTTCTCGTGTCATTTACGCGTCATTGAAATTGTGTTACCTGTAGACATTTTGAATATTATTCGAATGATTATTCCACGTATAAATGTACATGATTTCCATACGCTTTACATGAAATTCTGTTACTTTTACACATTTTAAATATAATTCGTACAATTTCACGTGATTTCCAGACACTTCACATGTCATTATCGTCATACTTTTACACATTTTAAATATTATTTGCATGATGTCACTTGTGAAGAAGACATGAAATAATGTTATTTGAATTTTTTTTTTATTTCACATATTATTCATATGATGGCGTGTATGATTAACATATAAAGACGCACAATTTATGTTAATTACATCATATCATATGTGAAAAAATACATTAACACGTAAAACGAGAAGATTTTTTTAGTCAATTTACAATTTATACTCCTACGATGACCCATGTAAAAAAAAAACATACCAAACATGTGAACTTTACATGATGTCAATGAAAAAACAAATGAACATGTGATCACATTATTCACATGATTATCATAGAAACTCATGACACTGTGTTATTTTTAGAAATTTTACATACTATTCACAGAATGTCATGTTTTTATTGGGTTTGTCACATACCATACTTAAAATACCACCCCCCACCCCCCCACCCCGGCAATGATATGTGATCACATATCATTCTCCTGATGCCATGTGATTGCTTTACAAACCACAAACGTGAAGTGTATGCGATTTCTCTGTAAAAGATCGCACCAAATGTTGAGTCAGATCCGCATGAAGGTAAATACTTTTATATCTTATTTCAGGACAGACAGTTCAGTAGAGGGTTGAGGGTGCATGTGACCTGGTGGTTAATGAAGATGATTCGAATGGACCCTGAGTGACTGGGGCCCCTAAAAATGCAATGGAATTTGAAAAGTGTTGGCATGGGTAAGGTTGCAGAGGGGGCTAGTACATTATATTAGGTGTTCAAGGGCCCCAGAATCTCTAGCAACATTCCTGCATGTGACAAACATGTCAATATTGATATTTTTAAAAATAAAACTCGGTGATCTGTGACCTTTGAAAATACCCGAAGGCCCCTGGATATCCGTCAAATTTACATGAAAACTGTGCAAATATGCAAGGTGTGCAGACAGGTTTAAATAGCAGTAGTGGAAGGATAGTGCTGAAGAAATGAATGAGTGTGATGGGAGATCACTTAAACGCTTGGTGAAGTTGCATAGTTTAAAAAAAAAAGGATTAGTATAAATTGAGAACATTTCCATACTCACACACACTGGATTGGAACTTAACAGATGTGTGTATATAAGAAAACCACATGTTAGTGAGACTCATCAGTAAAAAAGGCTTCACTTTGTTAGGGATCATAAAGACTGGACTTTGGAGTGATGGAAAAAGGTCATGTGACCTGATGAGTCCAGACTGACCCTATTCCAGACCGATGGGCGTGTCAGGGTAAGAAAGGAAGCGGATGAAGCGATGCTTCCATCATGCATAGTGTCCACTGTACAAGTCTCTGGAGAGAGTGTTATGATCTGGGGTTGATCAGTTACTCAGGTCGAGACTCAGTTTTTGTCTAGCAAGAAGAAGGAGTATAATATTTCGTAACATTTCTTTAAACAGGAACGCTTACTCTGGATTGAACCCAGGAACCCGGATATTTTCCTCATACACACATATCTAATAAAAATTTAAATACAAAAACAGGCTTGAAAACTGCAAGTGTTCAGACCCTGACACAGCTCTGAGTCAGTGTGTCTGTAAGCGTCTACATTTGGAAACCTAGCCTTTAAAAAGAATAAATGTTTACCCTCTGAGTAATAAAACTCACCCAGAAATGTGTTTTTAAATGTGCCGTTAAACGGATGATCCTCAGACACAGACCTAGGTTTAAAAATTAATTCCAATTCTTAAATAAGAAAACAATAAAATAAAAAAAGGAATTACAGACATTAAATAAAGAAATCAACAAGAATTGTGAAATTTTCGCTTTTTTTTTTAAAAGGTAGCTTTGAGCAAAATCATCCAACATTGTTAACTGACTCTCATACACTGACCATCTGCCCCACTCACTGGGGAGCACACACACACACACACACACACACACACACACACCTGCCACGAACTGAGGGACAGTGCATGACCAATAGACCAAAAGAGACTAATACACCTAATGACACACACACACACACACACACACACACACAAACATAGGCATATATACAAATTAACAAATAAATGAATACAAAAAAACCACATATAGATAGATAGATATATTGATAGAAATATGTGTGTGTAGAAAGAAAGTGAGATGGAGAAAGAAGAGAAAGATTAAGAGACAGAGACGTAGATAGAGAAAGATTGAGATAAATGGAGCGAAAAAGAGATACAAGGATAAAGAGAAATACAGATGGAAATAGAAAGAGGGACAGACACACACAGAGATAGAAACAGATACATGGGGAACAAGAGATGTAGGAGAGAGAGAGAGAGAGATGGAGAGAAAAAAGAAAGAGTAAGATAAAGAGAGGTAGGGCGATATAGACAGAGAAACATACACAGGGATGGAGACAAACACTGGGAATGAGAGATGAAGGAGGGAGAGAGTAAGACAAAGAGAGGTAGAGAGAGATCAATATAGAGAGATTGAGGTAGATGGAGACAGAAAGTGAGACAGACACACACAGAGATCGAAACTGGGGACATGGGGAATGAAAGAAAGAGAGATGGAGAAAAAAAGGGTAAGAGAAAAAGAGGTAGAGTGATATATAGATTGAGAGAGATAGGGACAGATAGAGAGAAAGAGAGAGATGGAGACAGCAAGAGACACACAGAGATGGACACAAAGTCATGGGGAACGAGAGATGATGGAGAGAGAGAGAGAGAAAAGAAAGAGTAAGAGAAAGAAAGGTAGAGTGATATAGAGACTGAGAGAGACGGAATTAGCAAGAGACAAGAGATGGAGACAGACATGGGGAACGAGATACAGTTGAGAGAGAGAGAGAGAGAGAGAGATGGAGACAGAACTGTAGATCGAATCAAAGACATTAGAGACAAAAAGAAAGAGTAAGAGAAAGAGAGGTAGAGCAAGATAGATATTGGGAGAATAAGATGGTGAGAGACAGATGGAGACAGAAAGATGGACAGACACAGAGAGATTGAAACAGACACATGGGGAATGAAAGAAAGAGAGGGATGGAGAGAAAGAAAGTGTAAGAGAAAGAAAATGTAGAGCGATATAGAGAAAAAGGAGAGCGATGAAGACAGAAAGAGGGACAGACACCGAGATGGAGACAGAGACACAGGGAACGGGTGACGATATATAGAGAGAGCGCGAGTGCTCGAGAGGGCGCTGCTATTTGGGGACTTACGGTCATTACCTGCGTGACGTCACCGCTCTAACCGCAGCATAGCGACCGAGCTGGGTCGGTTACTGAAGGAGAACCGCAACCGCTTTAAAGCCGAGGGGATAAAATTTATCCTTGTAAAACACGAAACTTCGGACAAAATACGCGACTTTTTCCCTGCGGAAGACTCATTTAGCACTCCTGGTGGATTTATTTCCCAAAGATCGCACCGATAAACCTGGAATATACTCGCTGGTTAACAGTTTTCGAGCTCCACAGCTAACGAGGCTAACTGGCTAAACATGGAGGGGAGAACCTGAGGGAAAAGAAAATCCATTAAAAAAACAAAAATGAAGGTTTTAAAAAAGGTTATTTCTGTGGAACGGGGCCAGAATTCTGTATTAACTTCTGTGTAAAATATTTTATTTCTTTTTTTTTTTTTTTTTAGTTGTTTGGTTTAGTTTGAATGGACGGCAACTTTATGATTTTACTTTATTTAAAAAAAAAGTTGTTTAGCTAACTTGCTAAGTTTTTAGATCCGCACGGACGCGCGCGCGTTAATGGAATATTCTGGAGTGTATTAGAAGAACAGCAATAATGCGAAGACTAAGACTTGTTTTGCGTCCGATTGAGTTATGAAATGCAGAGGACAAGTGTTCCTGTGTCCCTTGGAGATGCTCCTGGTCGCCTGTGAGAGAGAATAAACTATCAGGGTTAATAATAAGGAATAAATAATAATAGTTATAGTAGTAATAATAACATAATAATAATAATAATAATAAGGAGGAGAAGAAGAAGAAGACGTCGTGATGGAAGGTCGGGAAACTCCGTGATCGTGGAGCCGGGTCAACCCGCAAACACCCCATTTCCCCCCCATGGGTCTGATGGTTGTAGATCTGTTATTACATGGAGACTAGTTGGACATGCCGAGGAAGGAGTTACCGTTACCAGAGGGCTGGGAGGAGGCCCGGGATTTTGACGGGAAGGTCTACTTCATTGACCACATCAACCAGACCACGAGCTGGATTGACCCCAGGGACAGGTAGGACAACCTCAGGCTGTGTCGGCGCCTACTGACTGATACAGCTTTTGACTACTTGTCGTACTACTGAATATTCATACGGCTGTGATTCATAAACCGACAATTCGATATTCTACGATATTCTTCAAGCTACCGCAATACCAATTACACCCTGTCTTGACTGATAAGATTTTGAGTTATAAGCGAGCGATTCGATAGTTGGCAATGCTACTGAATCTGTTATGATATGATTTCGATTCATGAGTCAAGTATTTCTTATTTGGTGATACTACTGAATCTTATATGATATGATTTTGATATATAAGCTAATGACTCTTAGCAAAAGCTACTGAATCTGCTATTATGATGTGACATGGGATAATACTACTGAAGCGATTTATAGTTCATAAAATGATTCATAAGGCAGCAATTTAATATTTTAATTACTACTGAATCTGATAAGATTTAGATTTTTTAAGGTAGCAATTCGATATTTGGCGTTATTACTACATCTGATATGATTTGATTTCAATTCATAACCCACCAGTTTAATATTTGGTGATAGTACCGATTCGTCTATAATATGAATTTTATATATATTTGAGAATAACTCCATCTTTGGCAAAAACTACTGAATCTGAAATGCTAATGATTTGACAAAGGATGCTGCTATTGATTTATGGTTGAAACGATTTATGGTTCATGAAATAATTAATAAGCCAGCGATGTTGATGGTTAGATACTGTTGAATCTGATTGATATTATTTCGATTCATGAGCCAAGTATTGGTTATTTGATGATGCTACTGAATCTTTTTCGATATGATTTTTTTAATATGAGCGAATGACTCCATATTTGGCAAAACTACTGAATCTATTATGATTATGATTCATGAGCTAACGATTTGATGAGGGATGATACTACTGAAACGATTTATAATTTATGAAAGATTCATAAGCCAGCGTTTTGATATTTGGCGATACTACTGAATCTTCTACTGTACAATTTTGATATACAAGAGAATGACTCAATGTTTGGAAAAACTACTGAATCTGCTATGATTATGACTCATGAGCTAAGGAATCTGATAAGATTCAGATTTGTAAGCCAGTGATTCGATACAACTGAATCTGATACAATATGATTTTGTTTCAACAGTCAAGTGTTTGCTCGATGATACTACTGAATATTCTAAAAAGTTATTAATAACACAACTATTCGATATTTGGTGATACCAGTTTTCTACAGTATAATTTTATTATATGAGGAAATTACTCTATATTTAGAAAATCTACTGAATCTTCTATGAGATATGATTAACGATACTAAAGAATCATCTATGAAAAAGTTTTATAAACCCAATGAATCCAATACGATTCTATTTAGTATCCTTCGATACGTGACCAACTTGGTTCAGAATCATGATGACGTAGATGTACATCAGCTTATCAGGTTAATGATCCTTGCCCCGAGGTGATCTAAAATCCTTTTAAATAAACATATCGATCTAAAATCTTAAGAATGTTACATTTCTTCCTTTGTGCTGCGTTGTTACATAAACCAAATAATATCGTAATCATTAATCGTTAATCTTAAGAATGTCACACGCTTTTGGATTACGGGCACGTCCACTCGGTTCACTGGAATATATTCTATCCTATATTTATATTAATTAATATATTTTTTTCAGATTTTTTTTATGATGTTTATAAGCAAGCAAGAACGAATTCAAATAAAAAAAATAAAAAAAACAATAAACAAACATAAACCTTTGAATACTCTTATTTAACCTGAACAGAAATAAATAAACATTACAAATAAGAATTTAAATATCAAGATTTAAAAAAAAATCTGATAATGTTTTCATTGTTTATTTATTTATTTTTAAAATCTTGATATTTTAGAAAGGTTGTATCGTGCCATCATTTATTGCAATATCATTATTATACTGTCGTATCACCCAGTCTTGGAATGTTATAAACTTTCAAAGTGTGAAACTTTCTTTTCTCAAGCTCTATATTTTAGGAATGTACGTTTTTTTTTTTTTTTTTTACTTTGTAAGTGAATTCTTTAAGATTGTTTCTGTTGCAAAGAATTTATCCAAGTTAACATTATTCAGGCTAAACAGTAACCATTCTGTGGCTCCCCCCAGTCACCCCCCCCCCACTCAGTCCCGTTTGGACTTTGTCCTAAAATCTTTTCAGGAATGCATAAGATTATTAGAGAACGTTCAAGCTTCACTGACTTGTACATATTAAAGCAGCCTTTTTTGAACATTTCACCAGCCGTGAAATTAAATTTATTACTATTACTATTATTATTATTATTATTATTATAAGTCATTATTATTATTTCCCCCCCCTCTCTTTGGGCTACTGTAGTTTTTTCCCGTGTTGTTGTCGCCGTGCTGATTTTTCCCTCCCGGCTTACACCGAGTCGAGCGTTGCAACACGATAGCGGTCCGACCACATATTTTCTCCCTTTGTGTGCGGTGCAACAGGTTTGGCCGTAGCTGGGAAACCAAGACAGCGAAAAAATTTGTAAACAAGCACCTAGGACACATTCCTGAAAGTACTGCATGAGCATTGCACACAGAGGCATGCAAAAGAAAAAGAAGGGTCCAGTTCTCTTTTTCTCGCTCTCTCTCTCTAAAAAAAACCCACCCCTTTCACTGCATGCCAGGGTGCACGGCAAGGTCAAAGTTCACCACACGGCTCTGCAAAAATGTCCCAAGTTGCAGCATGGAATGCACGAAGAGGTGTGTCAGTATCAGAGTAAACAGAATTCTGATTGTGACAAGTAAGAGTATTTTAATTTAGTTTTATTTGTTTATATGGATGAAGAGATGCCAAATCACAAGTGTCAACTGATATCTGATATCCATCTGATTATGTATATTTTTAATAACTTTGATTTAGAAAAAAAACAACAACATAATGGTGGATCAGATTTCCTATCAGATATCGGATCTTGAAACATGATTAGAGCTTGGGAAAAGAAGTGTGTTTTGTCCAAATGAAGCGAAAATGTTCACCTACTGTATAAAGAGACATCATGTTTTTTTTTTTTTTGGTAGGATTGATTGATTTCAATTTTCTTTTCTTCTAAAAAGAAGTCGAGCGTTAACGAGCACGCACAAATATTTAGTATTAAGACAGTAAATGCCATGTATGATAGCTCTCCCTGTGCACAAAACAGGTGATGTCACTGATTAGTTCGAGCCAACTTGGCTGAGAAGTTGTGCTAATTACAATCAGCTATTTTAGTTAATAGATGGAACGAGAGTGTGGCACGACTTTTACTTTCTGAAGCTGAGGTGTGCACCTCTGCATAAAAATGTAGGGAATTTCCAGGTGAACTTATGTTGCTAGCTACAGTATCAATAGACAGATAAATAGACACACATATACACCAATCATCAATATTAAGGTCCCTCTTTAGTCCCGAAAACAGCCCTGACCCGTCGAGGCCTGGACTTCCGAAGGTATTTCATACCTTCAGTAGCTTAAAGTGCTTGTTTTTTCCAGCACATCCCACAGGCACTTGATTGGATTGAGATCTCAAACTTCTCAGAACTTATCTTAAACTGTTTTCGCAGTGTGTCATTATCCCCGCTGAGCAAGGTCACTGATATAAAGGGGTGTAACTTGGTCAGTAGCATTGTTTAGGAAGGTGGGAAATGTCAATGTAACATCCATATGAACAGCAGGACTCGAGGTTTAACAGCAGAATCATTACGCTGCCTCTGCCGGCTCGCCTTTTTCATATTGTGCACATACACACACGCACACACACAGATACACGCACACACACTGGCCATCGACATGATGTAACAGAAAACATGATTCATCAGACTAAGGGGGCTCGGGTTGATCGGCCATCTCTCAGCTGGACGCAGAATGATGTGATGACGCAAAACACATCAACATGCCGTGATCAGTCTGGGAACATTACCAAGTCTTAAAAAAAAAAAAATAATAATTTGCAATATGCAAAGTTTTCGTCTGCCAAAAGCTCCAACACAACTAACCTTACTCTCCACTTAAAATCAACGCAGGGTGAATAATCTGAGTGTGAAAAGTTATCCGCACTAGCAGTAGCTAACTCTCATACAGTAAGTCGACTTTCACTCAGCCATCTACAGCAGAAGCTCTCACACAGCTCAAGCTTTACTCTGCAGAGAGTTAAAAACTCTAAAACCGTTAGTACAAAAATAATAACGAAGAGAGAAATAAGGAGCGTCTCCCAGCTTTGGCCGTGGCAGCACGGGTTCACCTCACCTCTCAGTGTACGCGGGCCGACAGTCAACGAGCGACTACACAGACTGAACAGACTGTCTCTTAAAAATGCAGGAATGATATTTATAACGAAAAGCCTGCCGTGGCTGCATACTAATGAGTCGCCATGATCGGCTCGCCAGATGCAAATTGACTGATGTGTGTGTTTATTTAAACTCTTTGGTGAAGAGTTTCGATTTGTTATAATGGTGTTTGAGAGCCGCTTGATGCTAGTATAGGTATGTAAAATGTTTTATCTTTAGTAGAGCATATTGGATTCAGATTCTTTATATTCCACGAGAAATAATAAAGAGAATGAAATATGTTGCATATGTTGTCTTATGATAAATAAAAGTTTTACATATATGATCTCTTTCAGATCTTAATAATATTTTTGCATAGCTGTTTGAAAAAAGTTTTTTGTTTTTTTACTGCTATAAATAGAAAATAAATAAACAATATTATGGAAGAACCAAATAACTTCCAAACACCGACCCCACAAACCCTAATTGGAGCAGGGCTATATCACACCCCAGACCTTCACCACGTCTCTCCGTCATCTGGTTCTGATGCTCACATGCCCATCCTAGGCGCTTTTGGCAGCGGACCACATGGGCACCATGTGTGCGTGTGTTCTAACTCCTTTCTATCATAACCAGTATTCACTTTTTCGTCAGATTGAGTTACAGTAGCTCTTCTATTAGATCGGACTACACGGGCCAGCCTTGACTCCCCAAGTGCATCAGTAAGCCCTGGCCGCCCATGACGCTGTCGCTGGTTCACCAGTTTTCCTTCCTTGGAAAACTTTTAGTACGTCCTGACCCCTGCAGACCAGAAACATCCCAAAAGAGCTGGAGTGTTGGAGTTGCTCTAACCAGTGTAACTTGTACACCGGTTTAAAGTCGCTGAAATCCTCATGCTCGTCTGTGTTTGCTGTCTAATATGTCCCACCCACTTCCAGCCGCTACTGTAACGAGATTATAGATACGTGGATGCATGGATATACACGAACAACATGTAAAAAAAAAAGTGGTTTAATAAAACCTTTTCTCCTGTTTATTTGTTTTGCAATATCACCCAGCTCTATTTCAGCTCACTCAGGGGAGTAGTGGCACTCCTCTGCACGTATCACACCAATCTGGCGTGCGTAAATTTGTGTATAACTGCTAAAGGTTGGAAGAAAAAAATCGATGTATGTAATATTGAATCGAGATATTTATAAAATCAGAATTGTAATCAAATCAGGACCCAAGAATCATGATAATATCGTACCGGGAGGTGACTGGAGGTGATTCCCGTCGCTAATAACTTTCTCATCTCAAGTGTGTTACTACTCGCATAGCAGATTGGTATGTTCAGCTGATACTGTATCATTACTGGTACTGAGAAAGAAAATTGCAGTATGATGCCATCTCTAGAAATAATTCATAGCTTAAAAACTGATTATTCTAACAAGAAATACAATCAAGTCTTTGTCTGTCTAAGCATAAGAACATTAGCATATGAATGTCAGTCCGATATCCGGTCCTGGGATTCCACTAATTTGAACCTCAAGCCAGGCTTTTCTATTTCACTATAATGTCATATCTATATATAACCTGAGCTCCATCATATACAGCGGTTGCCCAAACATATTGGGACAAAAGTCAAATTCAGTGTTTTAATGACATTCTCAAATTTGGAAAATAATGAAGATGTTTGTTCTTCAAAACCTGCTGGATCCGGCTGGTCATGGAGTCGAAAAGACGTCTGGTGTCACATAGCTGTTTTTTCACTGGCTCGAACTAGTTATTGCACTAAATCACCTGGTTTGTCCAGAGGGAGAACTGTAAAACATGGCATGTGTTGTATTAATATTTTTGGCTGCCACTGTATAGGTCTGATCCGAAAGAAAAATTGGCTATGTCTAGCAGGGAAAATGTCTTTTCTGTCACTTCACATCAGAAGAATAATTTGACACGTTAAGGTAGGTCGAGGGAAAAAAAAAAAAAAAAACCAAAACCTGCTTAAACATTAGAAGGTCCTGAGTTTGCATGAAGCCGTATCTGTTAATCAATGGCTTACTGAAATCGAGGTTATTTATTACTATTCTACATCTAAACATGTGCTCCTAGGTTTGTTAGTATTCAGCTCGGACAAATTATTTCACAGTTTAATTAACGTTGAGATAAATCAGAAAGCAGTTTTTAGATGTCTGTAACTATACATGCAAGTTTCTTAATTAACGAGTTGTTTGTGTTAGGATCTGAAACATCCGGATCATATTTTAAGAGAAATGAGAATATTCACGGTGCTGTTGCTTCATAACGAAGTCCCATTTTGATGGTCTTGTCTCTTCTGCGGTTGGGATAAAGACACACACACATATATACAAAGAACCACAGAGGCTGACTCTATACATGCTCAAGATATTAACCCAGTTTTCCGCCGCACTGAAAGCGATCCGATTTAAAGATCAACTTTAATCTGATCTGTGGAAAAGATGCCATCTGGGACCCACTTGCTAGATGGCCAGATATCGAGCGCCTGCAGCGAATATGAAAAATACAAAGATTACCATGAATTCTGTACAGAATTAAATGTACAGTTATTTGTTGTTGTAGCCACCGGACAACCACATAGACTTGTAGCAAACAATGACGCTTCATGTAACCGAGAGCTAGTAATAAATGTATATATATATATTTTTTACATTTAATTCTGTGCTTTTATTTTTCAGAGAAAATTCTGTAATTAGGTGTTTGGCATTTTCTTTTAGAAGTTGTTACAGGAGAGTCAATGCTTTGATCAGATATTTTGATAAATGCTGTTTTCTGTTATTAATCTATCTGAAAGGCTAATATTAATATATTAATATTACGGTAGCTGTTATTGCTACCGTAATATTATAATGCACTTATATTACAACTTATTCATGTTTATAAGCTAGTAATAATATGTGCTAACGCTGTACTGTACTGTTTATTGTTGTGCTTTAACATTTTACTTTATACTATACTCCACTTATATTCCATATGTTACGCAGGGATGTCTTCACAAATAATAACTCATAAAAAACAAGCCAAATCCATCTTTTACAAATTGAGAGTTTCTTTATGATGATGAGTGATTTTTTTTCCCCAATCGCAGAAGTAATTTAGGTCAAGCTTAATGTTGATTCACACTGTCTCTCTTGAGCGTCTAGCAGTGATTATAGCTTTTGAGCTAGACGCAGATCATAAAACCTTTAACATTGAAACGCCTCGAGGAAATCAGTTGGGAAATGAAAAGATTAAGGTCCTTTTTTTGTATTCAGGGAGGGAAAAAACATATCTATATTGTAATGTCTATGGCCAGATTCCTCGATTGGCCTGTTAGGACTCAGCCCTGTAAGACCAGCCCAAAGACACCTGGCCAATGAGGACACAGTCCTCTCACGCTAATGAGAACGCAGTTCCCTTATATCCGCCCAGAAGCAGCTGGCCAATGAGAAAAACTGTTTAGTTTCATCTTTTTTTTTGACACAAATATAATTTTGTAGGCATAACGATATTTATACAGAAATTCAGATTACATATAATATGTGGTGTCTTGAACCGATGCGTTTTTCCGACAGTTTCAGACGTCTGTTTTTCAATTAAGAATGTGATTCGTTCTGATAACTCCTGCGATGTTGGTGGAGACGAGTTTACAATGGTGCTCGATTCATTCATATAAACATGTAGGTAAAACCTGGGCATATATATATTTTTTATTAAAGTTTACTTAACACAGATTGCTTACTAAAGTGGGGGGCGTGGCTTTTGGCTAACTTTTTATGTATTTAAAATTTAATTTTTATTTGAGTGTTATGGGAGAGTTGTTTGCAGATTATGTGCAGTTTTGAAATTACATTGTGTTCATGTTAATAATAATCAGGCTGAAAGCACATTACTTGTCTTTTGTACTTTTTATATTTACTGATGTGTTTTCAGTATAACTTGCTACCTCATTGAATTTTACCTTAGCTTCCAAGCATGGATCGATACCAGGGACATTCAGTGATATACAGTATACGTGTACAAGTTTGCTTGTTTCTCTTAATCGATGAATCATCAATAATTAACTTTTATTTAAACAGTTCTAGTGGCACAATTTACGGCCATCATATCAATCATCTAAGGCAAGTTAATGATGCCCAAATACTTTTAAATGAACAGAATAAAAAAAAAAAAGTCTTGTCGACTAATCCACGCTTGTCTCTCTGCCCTCATTCATGAACAAGACCCCTAGAAATACAACGCCCACTACTGTATGTTGCCTAAACTGCAAGTTTGCTCTCACGCGATGCAAAAGTTAGTAAATCCGTGACCTTTATTAAGTTTTAATTGGTCAAATGCTTTTTTGTCAGTTTATCACATCTGTAATACATAGATTGCATTTTTTTCACAGACTAAAGAGAAGTAGGTTAGGAAAAAAAAAATTTTTTGGATGTGTGTCTTTAATTGCGAAGAGAACTCACTGAACAGCTGTGCAGGGTTAGGAAAACCACTTATCAATGAGGCTGATCAGAGGAAAAAAGGCTTCAGTTTGCTAGGGAGCATAAAGAATGGACTGTGGAGTATTGGAAAAAGTCCATGCAGCCCGATGAGTCCAGATTTACCCCGTTCCAAAGTGAGGGGTGCATCAGGGGGAAAGAATTGAGGTGGATGAAGTGATGCATCATGATGCCTAGTAATTACCATAGAAGCCTGTGGGGGCAGTGTTATGATCTGGGGTTACTTCTGTTGGTCAGGTCTAGGTTCAACAATGTCATGTGCCCAAAGAATGAGGTCAGCTGACAACCTGAATGTACTGAATGACCAGGTTTTTCCATCAATGGATTTTTTCCCCCACCTACAGTACTACCAAACAAACCAAAGTTTGTTTGGTAGTACTGTAGCCAATTTCCGTATCGCTTCCAGATAGTAGAGCTAGGTTAGTGAATTGTGTGTGTGTTTGTGTGTGTGTGTAATTTTTGTGTGTGTGTGAGGTGGATGTTGTCCAGCAGAACCAGGCTTGTTTAATGTAATTGTGAAGATTGCAGTTTGGTTGTGAATACAGCGCATGGTGCTAAAATAAATTAGCACAAAAATATGTCAGATGGATTTATTTATTTATTTTACACCAAGCTTTAACAGATTCAGATCTGCTCATCTGACCATGGAGTTAAAACCATGCCTGATTACAGTGACACGAACCACTAGACCATTACATCATCAGCGGTAGCCTGAGCTCTTGATACGAGGCAGGTCTCGGATTCATGAAAGAAATAGATATTTTTTAGTTTAAGCCCAAAAGTTTGAAAAATTACTTTTTTTTTTATAGGATGTGTAATGTTTTTTCATCCCTCGTCTTCAGGCCTTGCTGTGCCAGTCGGTGTCTGGCTCAACCTCAAATATTTTTGCAGGAAGAGCGATAAGATTAGACGAGTCATGCTGTAACACAACACAGTAATTTTTTTTTAAATGTATGACTACCATGAGCAATGGCTCAAGTGCAACCACAAGGTGTTTTTACAGGCAAATAATTTTTGTTATTACTATTGTTATTATTGTTATTAATAATATTTCTCAATGTGCTGAAAACATTCACGCAGGTAAATGGAATGTTATCTCTGGCCGCGATACAGGCCGTGCCTTTCATCACGGCATCACCGCTGGTTATTACCGCCGGACCTTGATCACCGCACAACGCTCTTTGGAGTCTGATAAACGCACGAATCTGCAGAGTGTTCTGAATGAAAGTGTCTGATTCATCACTCAGCGATGCGCCGTGTTCTCGCTCAGCCGCACGCTTTGTCAGTTTGAGTTAGAGCGTCTGCGCTGAGTGTTTGACTTCCCATAGGCTCGTCCGCCCAGGCTCCTGCGCAGCGACTCGAGAGTAGACATGAGGCAGACACTCCGCTTCTAAAACTCTTAAACTCGCTCCTGTAAGAGCGCAGCAATCACTTTGGTGCTCTTCCTCATGATCGCTGCACAAATAAAAATTCCTGCAAAACATTTGGTGCATTTTGGTTATATGCTGTTTGAACATATAATAATAATAATAATAATAATGAAATGTCTGTTGGTAAAATGTATGGATTGTTCTGAAAGGCTAAACTGTCTTTCATATTGCTGCATTTTGACATTTCAAGTGACATTTCCGTTTCGAAACATGTGTAACCTGCTGATTTGAACGAAATCAGAAGTATTGCAGAATATTCTTTTATGCATGTTTATGCATAGTATGTAAAAATCTACTAAAGTTCATCTTCCAAACCGCTCTCCTATACATCTCTCTTACATCTCTTCTTTAATCGCAGGATCTCTTACTGTTCGCTTGCCTCTCTTTCTCACATTGTTTTTAACTTTTTTAATTTTATGAGGCCTAATCACATGACTAATCACTTAAATTTTTAAATGACCCCTAGTCACATGACTAGCTGCTTAAATATTATAATGAGCTCCACACATGTGACTGTTTTAAGTGAAAACATTTGAATCAACATTTAGAGATTCAGGCATTAAACAGATTACATTTATTATGATATATCAACTTTATAATATATAGCCCGCGTACATCTTTGCAGGACTTAACCAGGCCAACGTGTCATTAACCAAAAGCTGGTCCAGGAGTCAGACTCACGGCGAACACATCGGGTTTGCAAACAAAAAATAAAGGAATAATGGGATTTTCCAAGGCCTTTTTCTGAGCACTTCGGAAGTTTTTCTTTCTTTCCAAAGTTAAATTTTGAACAGGGGTCTCTGCGTGGCGTTTCATTATTCATAAGGTGAAAACGGAGCCAGTTCAGTTTCAT
Organism: Clarias laeviceps; assembly: GCA_030014305.1. Lineage (NCBI taxonomy): Eukaryota > Metazoa > Chordata > Actinopteri > Siluriformes > Clariidae > Clarias > Clarias laeviceps. Next base: position 1,697,632 of record JAQMYJ010000011.1, on the reverse strand, counting down.
GGTCCGGAGAAGTGCGTAGGGGACGTACCAACTCACAGTGAGAAGGGGGACAAGGGTTAAGATCTGGATTATACAACTGATTTTTTTTTCTGGATGTTTCGAGTGTGCATCTTGGGCTTTCACGATCTACAAGGTTAGCCAAGGTCATCCATTTAATCCAATTGGACAGCCTTAACACTGGGCCTTTAGAAAAACATTTACAATCCTGTGCTGTGAAGAGCAAACTAATAAAGAGTTAGTTTTCCAGACAAACCCTCCGATTAAGGTTTAGGAAATGTTTTGCACACCTATCCAAGAGCAAGATGGCTAGCTCCGGCGTTTGAGTTTCCAGCCCGCTTTATTAGCATCGCAGACAGGAACTAGGAAAAAAAAGAGTCCTCATGAACGTCCTCGCGGCTGCTGCCCCGCCGTCCTGAGCGTCGAGCTTTGGAAGCCCGCAGCGTGTTGCCTCAGAAACCTCCAGGCGATGGGTCAGCAGGACCTGTGGAATGCCAGGCCTCAGTTTCCGGCTATTGTGCTCAGCAAGCACCCTAGAGGTGAATAGGCAGACATTCTTCCGCTACCCTACCCCCCTAGTCTTTCACTTTTCCTCGCGTGTCATATTCACAGGGTATCAGCTTTTACACTGTGTTCTTTTGTGTGAGTTTTGGAATCGAATGTATTTTATTTTATTTATTTTTTTAATGGCATCATGTCACCTTTTTTAAAAATATTTTTACAGAGGATATCAATACTCAATCGATATCTTTTCCTGTGATTAAAGCATAACTTGCATAAAGTCATTTATTCATCACTTTGTTCATCACATTTACACAAATATCACGTGCCTGAAAAGTAAATCTGATTCCCCCCACCACAACCACCATTTTTATTTACATGCGAGTATACACACATATACACACACATATATTGCTGAAGTAAAAGCAAAATTACAGTACATTGCCCTGTTGATGAAGATGTAATAAAAATATAGTTATATTTTTAAATAATTGACAAACAGGATATAATGTTTCAGCACTTATAATACCGGGTACCCGTGTCCGTTCAGTGCTTTAAATGACAAAATATTAAAGCAAGTATCAGTCCTGAGCTTGTACAGTTTCTCAGCTTCAGCTTCATCACGCGAGTTCAACCAGACTCTTCAACTTTAAAACCTAAAATTTCTGGCAGGCTTTCTGAGTACACTCGGGAATTAGCACCGTGTTTCCTAAATCATTAAGTTGTACATTCGAGAGCATACTATATCTAATATCTTTGATCAGATTCAGGTTAATGTTTGGATGGATTTATGTTTAAGGAAGATCAGAAATGTGTCTGACGGCTGCAACGTTATATGAAGAAATTATGAAATTCTTTTAATAACGGACGGCAGAACATTTATTCTGAAAAAATATGTGCTGTAAATAATTATTTAAATAATTTACTAATCTTTAAAAATTCTGTTATTGTATAACCCTAACCCTAATCCTAGCTAGTCTGAGGTAAGGTTGTATAAATAAAATAATTTCTAGGGAATAAATTCTAGAAATAAAGTTTGATGTCTCTGGAGTGTATAGTAACGACAACAATAATAATAATAATAATAATAATAATAATATGTGCATTTTGTGTGTTCTACATTTTTGCGGCGTCATTCCTATACGTCTGCAGCTGTAAAATTTACAAGTTATAAAAGTAACGATAACTTTGGTTCTACATGACAAAACCCAAGTGAAGCCTCCTCCATCGATACTCACAGGCAGAATTTCTGTATAAGCTTATTAATACTGTTTTGCTACATGGATCTTCCTAGTTTTTTTTTTCCCCTTTTTCTTTTTAAAGAAGAGCCCGTTCCCCTTGTGAAACCGTGTTTCTATGCAGAGCATGTGCGACCGCCAGTACGCCCTTCTTATTCTTTTTACAGCACCTGGCATCCTCTGGATTTACGGCATCTCAGTACACCGCTCTCACTGTAGCAGAATAAACAGGTACAGGAGGGGGAGAGCAAGAGGGAAGTGTCCGCTACTATCGTTCTCCCGGCCAGATTTTTTAAAGGTTTGGGCAAATATACCTGAACGGCCGTCATATACTTTGGTGGCCCGTCCAAGTTTTCTCCATGTGTGGGGAAATACTGTTTATATAGTATATTTTAGGGATGGGAATCACAAGGAATCACAAGCCAATATGAGCTTATCACCATACTTAGGTGCTGCTTTAATCCGTATTGTGATTACCTAAATGTCACGATTTGATAGAAGTTTTTTTTCTTATTCTTATTCTGTTCTGGCCTGCTTCCTCAAATACAAACTGATAAGATTTTATATAATTTTTTTTCCATTGTTGTTGTTATTATTTTTATTTTTTTATTTATTAGTTTTTTTGAAGTCAGGGTGACGATACATGAATCTCTACACAAACGAATCACGATACATCAATCAATCGTTTTTTGTCTTCACTTTTAAATTCTCGATTTGTGATTGTCCTAACGCATCGCGATGGCCTGTATGTCCCTCTGTCTTTAAGTTTTCCCGTCGTTTGGTATCTTGCAGGCACACAAAGCCCCTGACCTTCGCCGACTGTATCGGAGACGAGCTGCCTTTAGGATGGGAGGAAGCATACGATCCGCAAGTCGGCGCCTATTACGTCGACCACAACACAAGTAAGCTATATTTACACAGACCAGAAAATGACGACTTTCTTTTTCTTCTTCTTCTTCTTATATGCGTTATAGTGCTGCGGAGTGTATAAAGATGTCTTATCTTCTCACTCTCTCTCTCTCGCGTTCACAGAGAGCACTCAGCTGGAGGACCCGCGGGTGCAGTGGCAGCACGAGCAGGAGCACATGCTGCGCGAGTACCTCAATGTCGCCCAGGAAGCACTGAGCGCCCAGAAAGAGATTTACCAGGTCAAGGAGGAGCGCCTCCGTCTGGCACAGCAGCAGTACAAACAGCTCAACGACGCCTGGAGGGACAAGTCGTCCTCGCAGACCAGTTGTAAGGCTAAACTACCCCACTGTTCAAGTGGCCAAAGTCAGGAACTTCTTAGACTATGTTTGGTACAAAAACAAGTTTACCACTCAAATAAGAAGCCATGTTGAAGCATGGTGGTGGGAGCATCATGCTCTGGTTCTGCTTTTTTTCTTCTGCTGGAAGTGGCGCAATTAGAGTCAATCATGCATAGCTTCAAATAATACTCTATTTTGGCACAAAAAATGTTTAGTTCTCTGATGGACAGCTGAAGGGAATGATGCGTAATATGTGAAGTAGCATTTTTACAAGAAAGAGTTCATCAAGAATCGAAGAATCGAATCATTTTCAAATCATGATGTGCTCAATGAGTAGGCTCTTATCAAAAACAGAAAAAAAGTTGCTTTAATAAGGTATTAGTGAAGGGGTGAAGTCTAAGTTTTTTTATTTCCTTGTTTTTTCAACTCAAATTTTGTTGGTTGCTGTATTACAGTCAAGATAAAAAAAAAACAAGTTCTGATTTTGTGTTTAAAACAGGTGTGTAGATTTATTTATTTATTTATTTTAGATTTATTTACCTACAGTATACAGTATATGACACTAGTACAGTGTTACACTGAAGTGCCACCATCGTGGGATGGGAGGGGCAGGTTGGTTAATATCTGCTCCTCTCCATAAAACAGGTCCACTTAAACCAAACGGCGACACGGCATGCAGATGCTGTCCGTTTAACTGAAATGCTGATTCACATTTTCAAATTTATAATTCCTAATTAAAATTTGTATTTGTTACATACACAGCTGTACACAGTATATGATATGAAAGGGAAAAAAAGGAAATAAGAAAAGCAACTACCAATTTAAAATATAAAATCGATTAATGTGATATCACGTGATGAAAGAGATTATGCTGAGAAAGGAGTTACGGAGCACTAACACTGGAGACTCCTTCCATCAACGTTAAATAAATGTTTCCTAACAACAATAAGAAGACCAGAGCATCACCACATCATCCATTTAAATATTTTAATAAAAAAAAAAACTTAAAAAAAAAATCTGTTAAGTGGATCATTCAAGACAATATCCTGCGAATGAGCTGTTGCTAAAGAAACCATAACATAATTCACGTTTTGGTGCTCATCTAGTGAATGTTTTTTTGTTTTGTTTGTTTGTGTGCGCGCGAGTGTCATTGAATATCCACCTAGTCAACTTTTCATAGCGTCGCTAATCTCAGTAATTAACATTCCTTTAAATCCTGGACTCGCTCATTACAAAACTGCTTAGGTGTAAAAAAAAAAAAAACAAACAAAAAAAAACAACACCGCATTCCTTGTTCCATACGTGTCCCTGATTATTATATCTTATCAGCGGAATGATGTTTGCTTACATTCTTTCGTGCATGTATAATATTTAGTCTTCATCACTGACAGGGGCGTGGAAAGCATGCAAGACTCATTAATGGAACACCATGATTTCTTAATGCGTTTAAATAATTATTATACTTTTTTTTCTGTTTTGTTGTTTCTTAATCTTAAGAGATATTTCGCATGGTTACGACGTCAGAGAGCTGTTTAGAGATAAACTAACACCTTTGATTTGTCTTATCTCTCTCATGCAGTAAACTCCAGATCCTCATCAAGCAGTAAATACGATCCAGAAATCCTCAAGGCGGAAATCGTGACCGCTAAGAGTCGGGTAAGAACTGACGACCTGTGATTAATTCTATAGCTGGTTATTATATTTTACTTATTTATTTAAAATTGTTATATATATTTTTTTTGTACGCGTTTTGCTGGATACATAAAAAGTAAGTAGTTAATTTGCTAATCAGGCAATCATAGCTAGCTAGAGCTACGAGCGTAGACGTTTATTCAGCTAGCTCAGATTATCTTGCTAACATTACATGATTAGTATTTTTAGTATTTTTTCGAAAGGAGGGATATTTATTATTCTTATTCTTATTATTCTTATTAGTAGATATCTTTTAGAACAAAAATGTAACATAAATTAAATGACAAATTATATCACAATACCAGTGATATATAAAAAAAAAAAAAAAGGATATATAACCATATCGATATATCACTTAGCACTAATCTACACGAAGTGAAAAAAACTTTTGAAGAAGAATCAGGAAAGAATTTTTCCTTTAATTTGTCACATTCATGTAAAATACAATCGTATTTATTTTTCAGAATAATGTAACGTTGTCTTATTTCCTTACCAGGATTTAATGTTTTTTTTTTTTTTTTTTTAAACATAGAAAGTTATTGTTTTTGGTATTAGTGCGCATTAAAAGCTGATCTGCATCAGTCATTTCTTGTTTCCGCTACTTTTCACATCAAAGGCAAACCATGAGGTGTAGATTTTATGATTTTATTCTCCTGCATTCCTGTGTTTGGAGTTTGATTAACAGAAGAAATCGTGCAGTTTCGCTCAGCGTTTCACGTCACCCCTGTTCTCTTGTTCTCTTGTTCTCGTGTTCAGGTGAGTAAGCTGAAGAGAGATCTGGCCTGCATGAGGCAGGAGCTGCTTTATAAGGAGCAGGGGTTCGAAACACTGAAAGAGTAAGTACCTCCTTCTTACACATTGCTTTAGTGATGAACTTATCACTTTAAAGTTAAAGCTCCTAGGAGTCGTCCCTCGATATAAGATTTATGAAATGGACAACAATCTGATAATTTTTATTTATGCATAATTAGTGAAAAATCATTTCACTACTTTTCTTTTGATTCTGTAAAGCTGCTTTATGACATTGACAGTTGTTCAAAACACTATATAAATAAAACTGAATCGAATTGAATTGATTTGGAATGATTAACAGATGTGTAGGTGTGATAAACATTCTGATATTACCTCACACAATGGATATCCCTGCCCCCTTTTCCAACATCTTGATTTTATCACATGAAATATCTTGTTTTGTATTTGTTTAGACAGAAGAGATGTTTCCTGTCCAGGGCTTGTGCGAAACTGTAATGTTTATGTGTATATATCCAAGGCTTTACAGTAACTCACGAAAAAGTAAAGGAAGTAAACTTTACTCCTTTTGCACAAGACTATATCCAAAATGTATCCGGATCTTCTTTGTTTAATGTGTCCGGTGTTTATGTACTTCTATGTACCGGGGTCGTGTTACAACAAGACGCAAGTGCAGCAGTCCAAGAGTCTGCCAAATATGGCGTACTCGCCAGATCTCACCACATGCCAGATAAAGACATGGCATACAACCATGGTATACTAGACCCTGTTTGTAATAAGTGGTGAAAAAAAGAAATTGTGGTTAACGCATAACCTCCTTTTCACTATGGAGAAGCATTTTGTGAACGAGTTCCGTTCCAGGAACATGTTCATAAGTCGGATTCGTTTATAATCAGATAAAGTGAGTCTTATACACCTATACTCTCGCGAGACTGCGCCTCCAAATCGCGAAGGGAATCCCGGTGATGCAGAGGAGTCAGCTGACCTCGTTTAAAAGGAGCCAGGAAAGACATGGGGTGGGAATAATGCTACATGGTTTTTACCGCGGGTTTGAGCGGGCGCCATTTTGTCATAGAGCTGTATAGCATTCTGTCTATCGAAATAAAATATTGTATATAATTGTAAATATTGGTATCCAGTGCACTGCGTTGTCTATTTTTCGTTTAATACACGTCAGCTACTTCTGTGATTGGTTCACATCTACGAATGTTCATAACGTGAGGTCCGTTCATATCTGAAATCCGTAACTCGAATGTCTGTAAGTCGGGGACTGCCTGTATATGGAAATGTATTAGATAGCAGGTCTGTAAATGCCATCGTTGGTAAGTAAGCCACAGTTGGACAAGGTTGCAATTCAAGAAAATGCAACCTCATGGAGACTCCAGTTTATCATCAGAACATCGTTTAGAGCTTCTCCTTCAAAATCAAATCAAATTCAAATTTTATTCGTCACATACACAGTCATACACAGTATGATATGAAGTGAAATGCTTATACGACTGCTGATGACCTCAAGATTTAAAAAAATAAGGTTTCAGTATGAAATAAGAGAATTTACAAATTAGATAAATAAGAGAAATATGGAAATGAACTTTAGCAGTAAAGGACTTTTACATTTACATTATGTACAAGCAATAAAAATAATGAAAATAAAATAGTAGAACAAAAATAGAAATATAAAAAATATATAATAAAATAATAATATATAATAAAATGAAATATATAAGAGTTGAAATGTAATGTAGTGTAGAACCGTGTCCAGTTATGGGCAAGATAATGTGCGGAATGTTCAGAATAAATCAACCCTGTACACTAATCCCCTGAAATCCGATATCCTCTTTTCATTCCCTCCCAGTCGATCTCGCCTCGCAGCTCTGTCAGGGGATGGGTTCGACTCTCGCTCCTCTCCTTTTACTCACCTCCCTCGTTCCCGTGCCCGAAGAATGCGGACAGACCTGTCACTCAGGCGGCGAGCGCGACTCTCCGCCGGCTCGCTCCATTTGCCGTCTAACCTCAAGCGAATCCGCCCTGACCTCCACTGGAGCCTTCCATAAACATCAGGCTGATTAAATCAACATTGTGGAGCTCAGTTCAGGAAGTCATCTATTTGACTTCACACATCAGCTTCTATTTGAATAACCTCGTCAAGCTCCGCATCATGTTTATTTTGAAGACAGCCTCGAGCACTCGTCTGTCTCGGTTGTCTCCAGAAGTGTCTGACAAGAGTCATGACTAAAGATACACAAGCAGACGTATTTGTATGAGATTGAGCTTAGGCCAGAAATATTAGTCATTCTGTCTTATTCAGAGTTCTGGTTTCATTGTTTGTTTGTTTTTTGTTTACTCTGTGACCAGAATTGACCACAAGCTGGCGAGCGCTTCATACGGGTATAAGCAGCACGATCCCCAAGCCATCCTGAAGGAGGTCAGGACAATTAAAGATGCCATCAGCTCTGGAGAAAGAGAAAAGCAGGAGCTCATGCAGGTAAAACATCGACACGAAGCGTTCATCATTAAATAACTCAATTGTCAATGGGTTTTGACTGTAATAGTGATGTCGTGTTTTTACCTGAGAGAGAGAGAGAGAGAGCGTGTGTGTGTGTGTGGCGCGGTTAAGTAGCTCAGGAATGTTAGGGTGAGGTAATTTCTTTACTCCCGAGAAGCTATGCACAGGGTGAGGCTTTACACCGAAGGATGCGTTCGCATATTTCTGCGCAGTACCTAATGGAATACCAGAGCGATGATGTCACACGTGAGTACATTTTAACTGTTAAAAGAGATAAAGATCAGCTTGAGTAGTACGATATCGCGACAAACCACTTCGTGGGAAATCACGTGTAGCCAGAATTTTCTCAGAGGAGGACGGGGCATTAAACTCACAGAGGCGATACTTTGGGGGTAAAAAAAGAAAATGATCCCAATCCTGTATGGATTAAAGGTTTATCATAGGGGAGACTGTCTGTAAGAATTTCAGAGCTTTTATTTATTTAATTAAGTAATACAATCTAAAAAAAAAAAGGAAAGAAACGTATGGATGTCCTCTCTCAGCGCTGGTGTGTAATTAAAGTTTACAGAAGATGACTTAGTGACGGAAACGATGTAACACAAAAAGGGGAGCAATTTTGACAGAAACGAATGAGGTAATGCGACGGTTCTAATAAGATTTCTCGTACAAACTACCCATTTCCTATGGAAAAAATAATAATTTACGAGTGGTGTTAAAGTCAAACTGGGACTTGACGGTGCAAACGTTTTAAATCTATGAACGACCGAGGTGGCTGACGTTGTGAACATTCAGGAAGTGGAACACCTGATCCTTAAAAGTTGACGGATGGAGTAGCTTGTCGCCAGCTTATGGAAGAGACGCATCTGTCTGTCAGTCCTGACCTCGCTCCATTCGCTTTATTACTCTAATAACAGATTGTTTTGCTTTCTTTCACAAATAAATGCTTAAAGTAAAAAAAGAATACAGCCTGAAAAAGTTTACAGTTAGAGTTAATGATGTATATTTGTTTTATTGTGATGCTAATAAATTTGATGACATTTGCATAATTCATTGATTTTTCTGAAATATAACACTATTACGGGAAGAAAATCAGTGAGGGGGCAGTGCGATGCGGCCGTGTTGTAAAATACTCAGAAGTTCTTCTTTCTTTCTTTTTTTTTTTTTTCCCTGGTAGAGGCATCCACAAATTTCTGGTTTAATTTATTGGAAATATTAAGTGACAAGTCATACTTCCTTAATCTTAAGCAGTCACCCATGCGCTTTCATTTTCTCTCTCTCTCTCTTTTTTTTATTATAAAGGTAATTAGACAAAAAAAAAAACACTACTGCTTGTGTCTTAGAGGAATTGCGAAGTAGAAAACTCAACGTTCCTGAAAACTAACCTGCAGACAACAACAAAAGGAAAAGCCTTTAGAAATTTTTCCTTTTTCCTCAAGGTCTTGGATATTGTTAAATTAAAATGTAAAAATCTGTTACACATGTTCTTGTGAACGAGTTTGTTATCTGGTTTTGTTATCAGAGCCGTACAGTTCCACATCACTGTACAAAATGTTTTTAGACATAAAAAAAAAGAATTAAAATATAAAATTAAAGAAACATTCACATCGTTAAAACCTGCCGCTAACGCTACGACACAAGGCGTAATTAATAGGGGAGAGAATAACCTAATCTTGCTCACGGTACTCTTGGCTTCAGATCGCTATAGCGTTGTCGGGATTCAACTCTCTTGGCGGTAGAGATAATACCTATCATGTCTAATTATTGAGAAGTTTAAGGTGACAATTTAAGGTGCTGATATTGCATATATGGTGTAATTCTATAGATCTTTGGCTATATATTTGTGTCTTCATTTTTCCTTCAGAAACTGGCTGTGCTGAAAGATGGCTTCCATTTGGATTACGGCTCTCAGACCGAGCTGTGGGCGAGTAACCCCTCTCTGTCCAACTCGAACCTGTCGCTCCCTCGCCTCTACTCGGATGCGGAGTCCCAGACAGACATACCCGCCGAGGTGAGACGTCTTTCTACATGCTTTTATTTCTTATTAGATGTGTCTGCGACTTTGTCTGCATGGAATTTAATCGCACTCTCATAAGCGTGTTTTACAAAATGTACAGCGCCATCTGTTAAATTTTTAGATGAACTAATGATGTTTTTCAAGGTTGATTATTTATTTATTTATTTTATGATATAAGGGCATTTTCCGTTTAAATTCCTAAGTAGCATATCTTCTCTTCTCGTGGGCCGATTGCGATGAAACTTAGTTTCCTCAAACTCTGCCAAATAGATCTGTGAAAACCCCATTAAAATTATTTCAGTAGTTTTTACATGATGCGTGCACAACCAAACAGACAGACAAAAATTCCAAAAACCATCTTGATGTGTTCTATTACTTATCTTGCGTCCCCCTCAAATTATTTTTTCACAAATATCTTCACTGTCCAGGCACGCCCACTTTACAGTTTTATTATATGTATATATTAGCAACCCTAATTTGGTTCTAATCATTCGGTTCAAGAACTAACTTGCATTTTAGTTATCCTAGGTATCCGATGCGATGTGATGTGATGTGATTTGTTCATTATCTCATTCCTCTTTTTCTAATCAGTTCGGCTCGATCTCCAACATGCTGGCCGAGAAGGTACGGCTGAGCTTGAAATACGAAGAAGCGAAAAGGAGGTACGATGTGTTTAATTACGTCTGTTTAATCACGTTTATCAAAAAATCTTTAAATGTGACTGGGGTGGGATGGTGTGGCAACAAGAGCTGAATAACTCATTCAGGCAGGATATTGAGGAGCTGAGGGTATTTTTTGGAAGGTGTTGGTGTGGTGGGTTCTAATAAAAAAAAAAAAAGTATTTAAAAATAAGATATATTATAATAATATATAGTATATCTGTGCAAAGTAGTGTGTAGTGTGTTGTAGAATAGAATAGAATACCTTTTATTGTCATTGTAACATGTGGCATATCCAACGAAATTAGGTGCTTTACACAAGATACACAAATTACACTTTATACATTTAACGTAACTTGTACGCATATCGCACAAGGAAGTTGCATATATTGCACTTTAACCATATTGGCCAAAAAAAGACAAATATTGCACAAGATTTGCGCATATTGCAGAAAATAATTCTTCCAGAAAATTTCACTGAGCATTTAATGCTTGTAAAATAATTCTTGTGAAGAAGTCCAAACCTGCTCCAGCACATAGCACAGAGCCAGCTCCATGAGCGTCCTGCACACACAGAGCCCAGGATGAACTGGAGCCTCCTCGACGTCTCAACATCAGTGCTCAAGCTCACTAACACACATCTGAGATCACAGCTACGCTCCAAAATCTAGTGCAAAGCCTTCCCAGAAGAATAAAGCTTTTTATAGCTGCAAAAGACTAAATAGATGTTAAGTAGGAACATAAAATCAGATGTGCAGGTGTTATTATTTTCATTATAAACTTTCCCTTATATAAAATCGCTACTGAATTGTTCTTGTTTTTTCTTTTTTCGTATACACATTAAACTCTCTGCTTGTTTCAGGATCGCGAACATCAAAGTCCAGATCGCCAAGTTGGACAACGAGTCGTGGCCCGGTCTGCTGGATCCCGAACGAGACCGGCTCATCCTCATCAGCGAGAAAGAGGAGCTGCTGAAGGAGCTGCAGTACGTCAAACCCTGTAAACGCGCTCCCAGCGACGCCGAGAAGATCGAAACGGAGAAAAAGCGCTTGGAGAAGGACCTGCAGGCGGCACGCGACTGCCAGAGCAAAGCTCTCACGGAAAGGTGAGGGATGTCCATCTACTGTAACAGCTCAGAGACAGCAAAATCAGGATGTTTATTAAAAAATAAATGTGCCGCTTACAGAATGACAATACAGAATCGAATCGACACCCGAGCATGGCCGTAATATTGTACCGTCTGGTCCTCGGTGATTCCCGCCCCGAGCAACGAACAAAACACATACGTCTGTTATCAATACAGAGTAGAACGCTAAAGTTTTTCTAGATTAAAGCCGCTCGCTCTCTTTCTCTCCCTCTCTCTCTCAGGCAGTAGAACAGAGCAGCTGTTATGGAAGACTAAAACTCATTTGGGATGCAGCTGATCTCGCCTGGGGAAATAGGGCATTCACTTTTAAAAACAAGGTCAAACTGTAGCTGTAGCAATAGCACATCTGCACAGGGAGAAGAAATGAGATGCTGCTGCTCTAATAACAGAAGCGTTCTGAATCACAGCTCTGTCCAGGTCTTCAGGTCAGGTTTCTGTCCTAAGAACACCAATTAGTCCTTTTTTTATATTTATTTGTTTTCCTTCTTTTGTATCTTTCTTTCACTTTGTTGTTGTTGGTTTTTTTCCCCCCTCATTCCTTCTCCTTTTTCTCCTTCTCCTCCTCCTGGGTGATTCGAACAGGCTGCTCGTTCCGTACGCGAGATACCGTATCCTCGTCGCGCTCTTCCTGTAACCCGAGCCGTAGAAGGGATGTAGGTTAAACACAATGGCCGCCTTTTTTCTAGGCCCTTCTGCTCAGCAGCATTCCACTGTAACTACTTCAGCCAAACTTGAAGGAAGGACAGATGAGAAACACACCAGATAGATAAATGGCTTATTATTGCGGACAGGAATTTTAATAAATAAATAAACAAACAAACAAAACTTAAACTTTGACTCTTTTTTTTTCTGAGCCGTAGGTTGACGCTACATTGCAAGAGGAACAAGCTGGTGAAGGAGCTGGAGGACGTCGTCAGGCAGGCGTCCTCACTGCACACACAGCTGAAGAGGTTTCTGTCATTCCGTTATTACATATAAAACTGCTAAAATGTTAACTCTTTTATGAAGAAATAAATCAAATAACCTACATGACATGGTTTTGTTGCTATGGCTCCTCCTCTCAGATCACTTTTCCATACAGCAGCAGTTGTGTATAAAGAGAGAGAGAGAGAGAGAGAGAGAGAGAGATGCACTCTGGTGCATGCAGCTAACGAGCTTGCTGTTCTTTAATTAGCTTGTTTTTTTGCACAGAATGCATTTTAAGTTATGGGAACGAGGAGCCGAAAATAAAGTATCGCACCTACTTTACTTTTTATTAACCGACTCCGCTGTTGCGTTTCCTCTCTGATTTTTTTTCCCGTAGCCTGTCAGCTAGCACGCTGTCCTGTTCGTCGGGAAGCAGCCGAGGGTCTCTGACGTCCAGCCGCGGCTCGCTGGCCGCCTCCAGCCTCGGCTCGCTGTCGTCTCTCAGCTTCACCGACGCCTACTTGGAGCACCAGAGCGAGCTGTGCGACCCGGACTTCCAAGTCAAGTTGGACTCGCTGCTCCAGGAGAGCACCTCGTCTACCTACAGGCCCTCCAGCTCCATCCCCACCATCCACGAGAACGAGGTGACGTCAGGGCCAGCCGCCGGCGCCGCAGGTCAGGGAGCGGGTCTACGCGCCCACGTCCTGCGTCTGTCAGAGACGCCCGGGTCCATGAGCTCGCTGTCACCGCGCTCGTCACTGTCCTCGCTGTCTCCGCCCTGCTCGCCTCTCGTCCCCGACGCCTCGTCGCTGGCCGGAGAGGCTTTCCCGGGTTCGGCCTCTCAGCTCGACCTGGAGCTGCAGGCCCGCCTCAGCGAGCTCAGCCTGCAGGGGGACGCCAAGCAGGATGCCACTAAAGGTATTACTAACAATACTAAGCCGTCATGAAGTGCGGGACAATTTCACTTTTCCGTGTAAATGAATTTGGGCCGCCACCCGAGCGGAACCTACAGCAGGCGGGTCGAGTTACGGATCCGACCTGCTTAACCCACAGCGTGAACTCGCCACTGCAACACAACACCAAGCCGAGTAACACATCAGGGACAGCACCGGCGACAGTCTCACATTTCTGCTCTTTTCTATCTCTGTGTGTGTGTGTGTGTGTGTGTGTAGATCTCGATTCCCAAACAAGGGTCTTGGGGTCCGCCTCAAAGAAAGCGGGCGTGACGTCGGCCGTGTCGGACGAGTCGGTAGCAGGAGACAGCGGCGTGTATGAGGCGTCGGAGAAAAGGTTCGTGATCTGTGTGTGTGTCGGGAAAAAAATGATTAAAATACAAATATTTCAGCCTGAGAATTATTGGCACCCCCTGGTAACAAGGAGAAAAAAATGCTACATGTTAAAATCTGTTAAATGGAAACAATTATCATAATTGGTGGGGAAAAATAGAATTCTAAAAAAAAATAACTCAATACCAGAAAGAGATATTTATAAAATCTCATCAGAAATTATTGGCACCCCCCCCTTTTTTTTGCATACCTCTCTTTTGCAAATACTGATTAAAGGAGACAGCGCTATCTGCAAAATCTGAGATCACCCTTTAACGCAGAATTTTTTATTTCTTGTATCTCTTTAGACGAATTTTGCATCGATTACAGTTAAATTATTCTCTTATTTATACTAAAGCCCTATTCAGATTGGGTTACAGCGGGAATGACTGTAATCAATTCTTAAGACGTCCAGACAGCAAGACAATGAACAAGAAAGGAGAGCAGGTTGTGTTTTATACAAACTCAGATTTTTTGAGTATAATCATGTGACCACGGACAACGTAATGATTCACAAAGTTCGGCGGGTCGGAGAGGCACTCAAATAGAGAAAATATACTGGATCCAGTTTAAAATGTGCCGGATCCAAAAAAAACGAAACAAAAAAAGTAGTTCATTCTGCTTTGCTCTTTAAAAAAACATGCTGAACGTTCATGAGGGAGTACAAGCCTGCTTCCAGTTTACTGACATTTTTTTCCCATTAATAATTATGATTTACTTCTTAAAATTAATGCCCTAAAAAGTCTCCCCTAATATTTATTTAGTTATCAAGGGTGACAAATCGAGTGCTCAGTTTGTGAGACAAGAAGATGATAGTTTTTATTAGGAAAAAAGGAGTGTTTTTATGTGTATCAAACAAACTTCACAGTTCAGGCTAATCGCTCTAAATCATACCGCCTGCTGCATCCGACATGTGATCTGTCTGTTTGTTGAAAACTCGTTAGATTTATGAGTTTGCGCCACAACATACAACTTTTCTCCGAATCAACTTTAACACAACATTCAATTATGTGTGAACAAACATGTTAACATGCTTAATTAGCCAACTACCTTGACATAATGTTCATTTAATAATAATAATAATAATAATAAAATTATTTTAGCTGCAATTCTTTTAGTCTAGACAATTAGATTTCCAGGAAATACAATGGCTTAATGTAAATAGTATGATAACTTGTCTGAAACACTGCAGGGGGAAAAAAAAGTTGAAAGAGGATTCAATAATTATAATTACAACTATAATAATTTTGATGCAACACTAGTGATTTGCTTGCAGATGGTTAGGAAACCTGTATACTGTGAGGCCAACCGAAACGCTTCAAAATATTCTGATTTGATGCTTTCGATATGTCGTATCTGTCGATGCTGTACATGGGGTTCATGGGATAATTCCATAATTAAGAACAGGAGCTCCTACGGATATAAAGCGGTCTTCAATATTCATATGCCATATGCCACATCAACCTTTGGTTTTGTGTAAATAATAACTAATCAACGGGAACTCCTGATGTAATAACACAGTGACACACAGAAGGTGTATATCTGGGTTCCAGGAAAATCCAAACTCCTAGAATCTTGCTCATTTTAGTTCAGGTGCGAGAGTCCGATCGCTCAGGAAACGTATAAGAAATGTTTTCCCTGCTGATAAACTAATGTGATCTGAGGACAGCTTTTGACACAGTACTGTTTCTGTAACTTTGTGTATTAACTGTTAAACTGTTCTGCTGGGTAAATAAACTTCAGCCTGACTGAACAGTGAGTTTGTGAGAATTTAAGATGTCCCGGTCGAACGTCCCGACAGGCCTGGAGTCGCTGCCGAGCAGCTGCTGGGTGATGAAGACGGAGGATTAGTCAGCTGTGCTCAGATCAAACTGGGCCTGAAGTACGAGGCTAAAGAGAAACGCTTCGCCATCTTCGTCATGCAGCTGACCAACTGCAACACTATCGCTGTTCCTGCCAGCCAAAACATGTATGTTTCCCAACCATATGACGACATTACAAGCTTTTTATTTGTCTCAGTTACTTTCCAGTTTTAAGTTTTGTACATGTATGTGTTAGTAATAACGCAGTCAAAACAAGGAGCTTTCTGGAAAGACAATTATTTATTTAATTAAACTGTAACTTAAATAATTGCACTAAATATATTTCGAACTAATTTATTATTTTTAACATTCTAGATATACAGTAAGCTGTTGATTTTCAAGTCTTGCATCTATACTACATGCCTAAATGACCGCTAAATTTATATAACTTATTGTAATAAAATCATCAAAACAAACTCTTATATTAACCATTGAAGCTAGTAAAAGTTCATCAAAATGCCTCTATATTAAATAGAAATTTTTTTTTTATAAATCTTTAATTTGTGATTATTATATTTTCAAGTGTGTCATGTGACCCTATAATCGTTCATCCTCGGCATGAGTGTGCGTTGCATACAGTATCTACCTCATTCCTGTCCGCAGGTACGTCCGGGTGGTAGTGCTGCCCTGCCCGGAGGCCACACGCTGCCTGTTCCGCACACGCAGCTCACAAGCTCAGGAGACGCTGGAGTTCAACGAGGTGTTCGCCGTGCAGCTCTCCCAGACCGCCTTCAGGCACAAGACCCTCCGAATCGATGTCTGCTCCACCACCAAGTCTAGAAGAGAGGATTGTTTGGTAGGTGTCCTAAAAACCACAGGGCAGCGGTGTACCTCGCTCAGAAACGCAGACCACATAGTTTCTCGCTCAGAAACACAGACTTCGCGTAGGATAATTAGTCGTTAATGTTTGGGATCAGTAAACCTGAAATTACCTGAAGTTTCTGTCATTTAGTGACATTTTGTCAATCAGAAAAATAATGAGTAACAAGTCATATTGTGTTTTACACAGTATGTATTACGATTCCTGCAAAAAATACTTTGTTTAATGTTTATTTAAAGTTATTAAGACTTATTAAAATTTATTTTTTTTAAAAATATATTATACACTGTAAATATATAAAAAGCCTGTGATGTTTCAGAAAAGCATCTCAGGCAATTGATTCTCATGATTCTGATATTATCATGTGATATCACAGTTCTAATGACACCCTGACTAAGAGTTAGGATCAGGGCTGGGTGATATATCGATGTGATACTGATATTATGATAAACGATGTCCCTATATATATTTTTCAGTGATATCGGAGGTATATTTCAGGTAGTTTTTTTTTATAGCAATGATAAGCTCTGATTTTAAATAAAACCCATCGTGTTTTACTCTTTAAATTCTCATTAAACAAACCTAAGTATTAGGGACGGGAATAATCAGGAACCAGCCGATACGATATCATCACGATACCTATGTGACAATTCATATCGTGATTATAAGTATTTAAATTCTATATAAAAATTTTTTTTTCAGATTTTGTTGCAAATATTAAAACAAACTTGCCATTGTGTGAATAGTGTAGGATTATAGAGGAACTGCAATATTATACCACTTCCAGTACAAACATATATAAAATGAAAATATATATAAAAAATTTTTTATTTTGGGCGTGGCGGCACAGTGGCTTATCGGTTAGCACTGTCGCCTTGTATCTCCATGGTCAGGGTTGGATTCCCGCCTTGGGTCTGTGTGCATGAAGTTTCATCCC
The DNA here is from genome assembly GCA_030014305.1 of Clarias laeviceps. Lineage (NCBI taxonomy): Eukaryota > Metazoa > Chordata > Actinopteri > Siluriformes > Clariidae > Clarias > Clarias laeviceps. Next base: position 1,680,031 of record JAQMYJ010000011.1, on the reverse strand, counting down.
ACTGTACGAAGACATGCAGATGAGGCTAATTGCCGTTCCCAAATTGCGTGTGTGAATGAGCATGTGTGTGTGTGCCCTGTGATGGATTGGCACCATTGGTGAACTCAGGCCCAAAGCCTCCTGGGATAGGCTCCAAGCCCCCCCGCGACCCTGAATACAGGATAAAGCGGTATTGATGATGAATGAATGAATGAATAGTTTTGGAGACAGTGTGGTGATACGTATATATATATATATATATATATATATATACAGATATTACATCACTGTTACAATGTAGCTAACAGAGGAAGAAACACTGTATTAAAAAAATGTGGGATTTTTTTTATTACAAAAAAATAACTGACGATGATGATGTTTACAAAAAATAAATTGGTACGCTGAGAAACTGAAAAAAATATAATATCAATTAAGTCAGCTATGTTCCATTTAGCATGAAGGAATTTATAAAATGTTAAAAGGTTGTGCAATATTCACTGAAAAGTGTCAAATATTCAGTGTTGACATTATGTGGTAATTTCTTTTCAGTCTCTCACATTTTTATCAGTTGAAAATCAGAATTTTGTCTTTAAAAAAGAAAACCCAGATTTAGCTAACAAGATATTTTTATTTTTTATTGTTTATTAAAGGCTGGAGCTCAGATCAGTTTGGCTGACATGGAGTGTTCGGAGGAGTGGTGCACCAAGTGGTACAACCTCCTCAACTACCTGCTCATCGCAGACATGAATGGCAAGAACAAAGAGCTCAGGGCTCCCATGCAGTCTGAGGAGGTAACACAAACACACACACACACACACACACACTCACTAGCGCACAAAAACCTCTTTTTCAAGCTACTCTCTTTCTCTCTCTCTAATGAACATTAATATGTATATATTTATGTCTGTCTCATATTTTAGACAATAGATCGCTCCACGGAAATCCCTGCGGCGAACACGAAGACGGTCGAGTCAGACTGGTGAGTGGGCCCGCCGATTCCACAGACAGCCCTTTGTTTAATAAGAGACATCTCATGGAGAATAAATGAATGTCTGTACAACGTGGAGTTCCTGCTGAGTCGATAATAAGAATATGAATCATCTGGAGTCCAATCTGAGCCAAACTGAGGCACAAAGCTATAGAGAGTCATCAAAACCGTGTAGTAGCAAGAGAGATGTTCGGTGAGGAGCGCAGACGAATAACGAGCGTTTGTCTCGTTGTTAGAAGCAGTGCTTGAGCCGCTTCCTGTCTCCTTTTAAATCTTTAAAAAATGCCCTCGTCTTATATTTTACCTCAAAGACTCACAATTAATGTATTATCGTTTTGAATGATTAGCAATCCAAATATTTATTAGGTTAAAAATTTGTACTGTATAATGTGACGAATCTCATCCAAAATAAATACATATAAATACTGTTCAAATTTCTAAGGAACGTTTCTGTAAGGCGTGCATACTCAGTCATGTGACTAGGGCTCGTTATAATATTTGAGTCAGAAACACAGCTGACATGGAGTTGAAAAGAAAGAAACGGAAACAAACAGGAAGAGATTCTGTAAAGAGGAGACGCAAAGCTATTCGAAAGATGGACATCACGGGATGTTTACACATAGATTTGTGTGAATTAAGCTTTAGTAATACTAATAAAGCCTGTGATTTGTTAGCAAAAAGCTAGCCAGCTAACATTCATGATCTTATGGTGTTTTTACTTTCTTAAAACAGAGAACTAAAACAGCTAGTCATGAAGATAATTAGCAGTTTTAAACCAAGAGAAAAACAACTAAAACCGAAATAGGGTAAAAATATAACACTTAATAATAAAATAAAATCAAAAAACTTAATGATTTAACTAAGAAAGTAAATTAAAACAACTGCTTTTGTTCAGTCCTGTGTTGTTTTTATTAATGAAATAATTATTTAAAAAGTTAATTAAAACATCAATATATCAGCGGTAGAGATTTAACAATTAATGCGTCTACATTGATTGATTTTTATTTAATTTAATTTGCAGAATAAAAGCACTAAAACAAAAAAATATATGCCGGTGGGATTTAATAAAAAAACAAAGAACAAAAAGAGAAAGGGGCTTCTGATGCCATGTAACCACAAAAAAGTTTTAAATTACACTCAAATTCTGAAATATTTAATTATAAAATATTTAATTATATATATATATATATATATATATATATATATATTTAAAATCTTTAAATAAATAAATAAATAGCGCTATAAACTTATTTACAGTGGTTGAGCGGCCACACCTTCGTGACTTTCCTGATAGGAATTCCAAGGTGAGGTTGCATTTTTTTTTTTTTTTTTTTCCATAGATAAAGGGTTGGTAATTCCCATCCGAATGCAGTGCGAGATAAGAATGCGGTTCGTGCTCGTTCTTTAATGCTGTGATGTTTTGTAATGTTTATTAATTTTGATAGCAGACCTGAGAACTGATTGTGTTTCGACAGGCCGGTGGAGCCTCTCGAGAGCGACTTGTTTGTGGACGGAGTGGGCAGCGACGGCGAAGGGGAGGAATTTAACTCGGAAGGCTGTCAGTGGGAAGCAGAGGAGATGGAGGATGTGCAGGAGGAGGAGGAGCGAGCGGTGGCGTACGATCCTCCTCCAGCAGCAAAAGTAGCGGTTATTCCTGAAAAGGTTTTTTATTTATTTTTTTATTCATAATCCCTCTCTCTAACAAACCGTATGCCATTTCTGTTTAAAGTGTAATAGTTTTGTTTTATGAAGGCCGACGTATTCACGGTCCTTTGTGGTCGCTCCCCACCAGGTGAATAAAGAGACAAGCATGGATGGTCTCGCTCCTCACATCGCCGCCGCCTCCTCCTCCTCCGTGGTCCGGCCCAAAGAGCGACGGCTCGAACTCAACCATCAGAATCCTTTTGTCAGGGGAAACACTATCATTCGCTCCAAGACCTTTTCCCCTGGTCCACAGAGCCAGTACATCTGCAGGGTAAACACACACACACACACACACATTTAAACACTTGTTTTCTCAGAATTTCCACCCACTGCTCATTTTTGTCGTTATTCACTCTATACTTTATTCTTCACCCACGTCACCAGATCAACCGAAGCGACAGCGACAGCTCCACTCTGTCCAAGAAGTCTCCTTTCGTCCGGAACGCCTCAGAGAGGCGCAGCGTCCGTATCAAAAAGGTAAACCTTACACCTTCAACTTTATTCTCAAAAAGTAGCACTCTTTTAAAAAAAAAAAAAGAAAAGAGAAGGTAAGTTAAATATTCAACGTTGACGTTTTTCAAAGGTCAGCGTTAACGAAGCGTAGCTCCCCTCAGAAGCCGTGCGACTTCCGGAGAATTCCATCTCTTCCGAATGAATGGAAAAATGCCTGGTAGATGGAAACTTCATGCAGGGCTACTCGTTATACCTCATACCTGACAGCAGGTCATACAGAAAAACCATCAGCGGTAAATGGAAATATTTATTTACAGTTTAAACATCTAGACATGACTTAGACGGCCACGGATCTCGGAGTTCATATGAAGATGTAATTGGTAAATTTCTTAATCCATGCAAGGATGGATAATACAGTCGACCCCCGAGGGTTACATACCTAGGGCATCCGCAAATTGTGAAAAAATGTTTACTTTTGTGGTCGCGGTTAAAAAAAAAAAGCGCCATTTTTTAATAGTTTAAACCCTAAATATGCTTTTAATTGAATTTCAAACTCAGCTTACTACATTACCCTTGACAAAAAAAATAAAAAAAATAAATAAAGAATCTAAAGGTAAACCCGTATACTGTACAGTGCTGTACTGCTGTGTCTCACAGCATAGCAATGTTACCCCTATATGTACTGTAACTCATGTAAGCGCGTTGTCTTTGGTATGCGCTGTCATTTTCTTTGGTATCAGTACTGTAGGGTAAATACGGTAATATTTTATTATTATAATAGCCACGTTTTCCCCCCTCTACGGTAGTTTTGTGTTCTCTCTACAGTACTAAAAAATGTATACAGTATTATATTTCATGTGGAAATTTATCTGCATTTTTATGTTAATATTTGTTACAGAATTAGTAAATTATATAGTTCTTTATAGTTTAGTGTTAAAAGCGCCTGAAAATTATATTTACACGAAAAAAGCCATAAAAAAAAAAAAAATAATAAATTTACGGTTTCCCGTGGAATTGTGGAGGATTCCAGGAACAATTATTAGTCAGGTTCTTAGGAAAAATACGGGAACGACTGAGGCTGCGAAGTCTGAACCATGACTCTGTATTAAGCAGGAGATCCGCCTTATCATTCTTATGAATCCTCAGATTTGTCGTTTCCATTTTATAATGTTTAGGCCAACCGGATAGAGCAGTGCTGTCGGCCATGTCAGTGTTTGTTTCTTTATGAATTTCTTCTTAATACTCAGCTCTTGACATTATTCATGAATCTTTTTATATCATTTATGAGTCCAGACAAAGTCGTTCCATTAATTTCTTACTTATGTGTCACTATGTAAGTGTCTGTGGATGGGATTTTTTTAAAAAACATTTTTAAAATGACCCAAATGTGAACAGACAGGCAAGAAGGAAGTACAGCACTCTTTCCTTTTCTTAGTATTACCTATGGGTATAAAGTGTTCCCCTCCTGGCTGCGTAGTCGAAAGGAGTTACTGTAAGAGCATTTTAAAATAATCTATACTCTGTGTGTGTGAATGCCTGTTTGATCTGGCTAAAAGGAATCTGCCTTTTTAAGTACTGTGTGACGAAAAGCTGCGTTAAGCTTTAATGAGTCTTGTTTTGTTTACCACCATAAAATTATAGAAGTCTAGTGCCTGGGGCTCAGAGAGAAATTATGGAAATTCATAACAATACAGTGGAACCTCAGATTACGGGCATAAGTCGTTCCGGAAGTGGGCTCGTATTCCAAATTTAATTTTGTGTGTGTGTAATGTGTGTGCATACACACATACACACACACACACACACACAGAGTTTAAAAATTAGCAAGGAATATCACTAGTCACACTCGCGTGAGCGCATACTAACGGACTCACTGCTGAAAAGTAGTGCTCCCCTGCTGGGTCTTAGTGCCTGCAGA
>JAQMYJ010000011.1:1652851-1665773 GCA_030014305.1 Clarias laeviceps | reverse complement strand
TGGTCATGAAAATAAAGAAAACACATTGACAGATAGATGAGAAGGTGTGTCCAAACTTTTGGCCTGTACTGTACATAAAACACCATAGAGACGATTCATCTCACTCAATAAGAATATACACTTCTTAGTATCCACTTTATTAGGTGTTTTTATCTAATTCGCCGAGCATTTGGCAGTCGTACAATGCGTAAAATAATACAGAGCTTCAGGTAATATTCACACCAAACATCACAACAGTGAGATGAAGTGATATGTAACTTTGGGTTCTTGAGCATTTCAGAAACCGTTAAATTAATGTAAAATAGTGCAAAAAAAACTATTGTAGAGTAAATCATAAATAAGGACGATTCCAAGGGCCCCAGAGTGATAGACAGGCCCTTAAAAGGTCAGGGAAGGATGCATTAGATGTTTTTAAGAAAGGCTGGTCTGGAAAATTGGCTTTCAGTGCTCGGGAAGATGAGGGAGAATGAGACCTGCAGTTGGTGGTAATGCAACCAGCCTATTGGATTCCAACTGCCGTTAAACAATACAGAAGAAGAAAAAAACCTTGTCTTTGTGGTGTGGAGCATGTACTGCTCTCGTGCAGGAAATACTGTATATAGCATGAGAGTCTAGATATGGTGTCACAGCTCCAAGAGGTAGGGAGAGTAGAAAGCAATGTTAAGAGTCACTGATCAGGGAAGGAAGCACGTAATCTGAAAGAGAATGAGACCTTCAGTTGGTGGCAATGTGACCTACTGGATTCCAAACGCTGTTCAACAACAAAGATGAAAAAGAAGAAAAAAAATTCTTGGCTATGTGGAAGGTTGGGGGCCCTGAGCCTCTAGTGGTGCCCACAACTGGTACTGTCTAGTCTGGAAAAGTAATAGAGATCACACCTCTTCCTCATTTTCATGTCTGATCTGAAAGCTCAAGGCCTGTGTATGTATCGCCTCATGGTCAACGGATTAGATAACAGCATGTCTGTACAAGTGTGCAGATGTTCCTGGGAAAGTATGAAATGTCCTTATATAGATAAAAAGTAAATATACAGTATTATGTAGAATAATTAAAGCATTGAACAGGGTGTCTCAGAAAATCATTTCATAGTCTTACAACATCGCCAATTCGTGCTCAAATTATCTCAAATTTTAACAAGATTTGTAAAAATTAAGTTTAATGTTTTACGTATTTTTTTTCTTTCTTTTTCTTTGAGTGCTAATGACAATGTGCTGTCGAAATGTTCGCCATGTTCACCTGACTTTCTATAAAAAAAATAAAAAAAAGGACTGAAAGGACTAGTCTTTATCCCACCTCTTCTGGAGAATGATATGCAAGATATGCTACATTGATGATATATATATTATAGATATATTTTACACATACTGTATATAACCTTTCAGGAATGGTTTGCCTATATAAATATTCAATTCAACTTTCAATTTTATTTACACAACGCTTTTAACAGTGGTCCTTGTCGCAAAGCAGCTTTACAGCATTAAAAGATAATTAGGGAAATGTGTATGAAATGTGTGAGAAAATATGTATAAATCAAAATGATCAGATTGAATATGAAAATGAATATGAAATAAATATGGGATTTTTGACTGGTTTTATGTTTCATGAGTGTATTAACTTTTGTCAATTTGTTAAAATACTCTTACAATCTTACAATATCATAACAATAATTATTATTTAATAATTATAATAATCTTAATAAAAATCGTAGTCTTGGATAATAAATAAATAAGATTAATCCTATTAGGTTTTTTAGCTCTTGTTAAAGATGAGCCCTGTTTTTTAAAAATCCATTACCATTAGCATTAGCTGTGCTGTATTTTTTCCCCCACAATGCACCATTTCCGGAAGTGAGCGCTTGAGCTTTTATTGAAGCAGACGCTACTGAGCTTTTATTAATTAAGCATCACTAAAGCAGGACTCCTGCCAGGTAATTAATAAAGCACCAAGCTTTATTCTTTAACGTGGTAAATTTCATAATTTTATGTTAATTCAGTGTTTGTGTACGTCTCTGGATGTGTTTAGCTAACTAGCTAGCTGTTTGTTTTAGCCTTATGCGACGGGCTGGTTAGCTTAGCTTAGCTTAGCTGCGCGTGAATTGGTCGAGTCCTAAATCTCTTGGTGGTCTTCCTGGTCTTCCTTCAAGTGTACTAAGTCGGTTGTGAATTGCTGGAAAGGCACGCGCGGGCTATGTAGTGCACTCTGTGGAGTGTATTCGGGACCGGCCCCGGACGCTGAGAGCAGGCCGAGCGAGCTAGCTAGCTATTATCACATTAAAGGTGTTTATTTTATTAGTTTTCTAATAAAACTCTCGAAATGTGGCACCCTGAATGAGGTTTATTTGATGTATGTTAAATAAAGATGTCTACCTGGTGGTTAATTTAAACTATCTGGGTTTGTTTTGAGGTCAGAAACCCTCAGGAGCTTGTTTGGTCTCCATCACACTGCTGCTGCTTCTGGACTTTTAGATTATTATTTTTTTTTGTCTTATTGTTTGTGTCTGGTTGATAATCTTGTCTAATTCCAGTGCTCTTGATTGCAGAGTTCCTCTTGTTCCCTGCTGCTTGCTTGTAACCTCCAGAGTGAAGCTCCTGTGCTTTGGTCTTCATCCTGACTCGAGATGCCTGCTGCACTTGCAGATACCAGTCAGATCATCTGTGAGGTCTGGGCCAGCAACGTGGACGAGGAGATGAGGAAAATCCGTCAGATCGTTCAGAATTACAACTACATCGCCATGGTATCTTCTAATGTCATGTGATACGGTGTGTTGTATCGTATCGGTCGATACGATACATCACGATTTAACATGTCTGCGTATGGAATGTCATGGGCGCTGATGTTTGACAGCAGAACTTGCCAAGCGAACACACTAGGACGGTACCTCAGCATACAAATTTGATCCGTTCCAGAGGCAAAGGCGAAATTTTATATTGCCAAATGCAGTTTCCCATCGGAAATAATGTAAATGCAGATAATCCGTTCCAGGCACCCAAAAATATTACCAATTTCCAACACTATAATTAAATTTTTGCATGTGAAAGCAATCAAAGCGTTTAGGAAAGACATGTAAATTAAGTAAAATATGTAATAAATCGACATTAAATCGTACTTAAGCTTAATTTATGATTCCTTTTGGGACCGGATGTTTTAAAACCGAAACTGAAAGCGCTTTTCTTCTTGCTACGGTCCTGACTAACATTCTTGGGACCCCTGGCGCTATGTCTACACTAAATCTTGCACAAAATGCAAAAAAATACACCAAAAACTCGCTTCTCTTGGCTTCCCACTGATGCAAAACAAGTTTCGAACGGACCCCCCCAATGTACGCGCAACTTGGATGGCGTTCGGTTCGATCATTTGTATACCACAAATGCTTCTTGCAAAATTTCGGTTCTTAAGGCAGGGTGTGGGTATGCCAAGGTACCACAGTGTTTATATAAATTTTTTTTTAAAAGTGCCTTTTTTTCCCTCCAATTTTTATATTTAAAGCCAAAAGTTATAATATAAGTCTACTGTTGCGCCCCAAGTGGCAGAGCGGTAACAAGCTTGCCCTAACATCCAGACATCACAAGTTTGAATTGAGAAAGTTGAATCGAGAATTTCCATTCTAATTTCTTGGTTCGGTTCGACCAATCAGATCAGTAGACTTGACGAAACTGATCTCACTCCGCTCACACTCACTTGAGTATCCTTATACAGTTTGAACTTGTCTCGTGTTTGCATGTTGCACTTCTTATCTAACATTTTTAAAAAAAAAAAAAAAAACTTTGTTCCCTTGTCAGGACACAGAGTTCCCCGGCGTGGTGGTTCGACCCATCGGAGAATTCCGCAGCACTGTCGACTATCAGTATCAGCTCCTGCGCTGCAACGTGGATCTGCTGAAAATCATTCAGCTCGGCCTGACCTTCATGAACGAAGACGGCGACTATCCACCCGGGACCACCACCTGGCAGTTCAACTTTAAATTCAATTTAACGTAGGTTCTGTACGTCACGATCGGGTGACGCACGGCGAGGAAAGATTAACCATCGCTGATTATTTCTGTACTTTTTACTAATTTGGTTACAATCTGGCCTACACGACCTTTAATTAACCCTTAAGTCTGATTGCAGTTCTGATTACTATTTTTTTATGAGAATACTTAATAATAGATATTTTATGGGAACAAAAAAAAAATTATAACCTTGAAAATGAAATACATTTTATTTATTGTAAATGATTTGGCCAGGCTCAGAAGCAGTACCTTCACAGTCCACTAGGGGGCCGTGTCCCATATTTCAGGAACTGCTCATCTATACCATGCTGTTATTTATCGTACCCAGTTCCTCTTGATGAATTTAAGCCACAAGAATCTAACAAGTCTACAGACAAGCCATTTACAATGTGTTAATGTTTTTTTTTTTTTTTTTATACACAGAGAGGACATGTACTCACAGGACTCCATAGACCTTCTGCAGAACTCAGGCCTCCAGTTTAAGAAGCACGAGGAGGAAGGAATTGATACGCTGTACTTCGCAGAGCTCCTCATGACCTCGGGTTTAGTGCTGTGTGAAAACGTGCGATGGCTCTCCTTTCACAGGTAACGATTAAAAAAAAATAAAAATAAAACCAGCCTCGAGACATCAAGGTCCAGGGGGTGGAGCCGGATCTGATCAGACGTCTCGTACAAGCCTAACTCAAACCCACAACTTATAGACTTTTAGCTCTGCCCAGGTAGGAGTAGCTGGATTAGGTCTGACTCCACCCCTTTTTTTTTTTCCTGTACCATGTTGTATCTCGTGTTGGAGATTAATTCTGACCTGTTCCTCGCAGTGGATACGACTTCGGCTACCTGGTGAAGCTCCTCACAGACGCTCGGCTACCGGAAGAGGAGCACGAATTCTTCCAGATCCTGAACCTCTTCTTTCCTGCCATCTACGATGTGAAATATCTCATGAAGAGCTGCAAAAACCTGAAGGTAAAGACCGTGTCAAAGAGCAAGATGGGTCTGGTCTGGTCTGATTAAAAGTGATCAGGACTTTTGTTGGTTAATTCTGTTAATTGAGTCTTTATCTTTATGGTATGTGTGTGTTTAGGGTGGACTTCAGGAAGTTGCAGACCAGCTGGAGCTGAAAAGGATCGGGAGACAGCATCAGGCCGGCTCGGACTCGCTGCTGACTGGGATGGCCTTCTTCAGGATGAAAGAGGTGACGCGCTTGGACGAAAAATTTCCTCACTCATGCTATCAATAAATCAATTATTTATTTATTTAGCACTTATTAAACAACTTCAAGTTGACCAAAGTGCTTTACATAACAAATAAAGAAAATAAACAATATGATAAAGAAAAACAACACAAAACTGTTAAAATAGAAATAATTTTCTTCATTTTGTATGTTTAAGAAACGGGTAGACATTAAAACAGAAAGCCTAAAACTGAATCTTAAGAATCTAGATCAACAACAATAAGAATATAGATGAACATATTATTAAACAGAACATTTAAGAAAGGAAAAAAAACAGAATTTTAAATAAATGTTATTTTAAATAAGAAATATATAATCTAACCATTATAAGCTTAAAGCTAAAAGCAAATTCCGTAGTTTGGGAGCCGCTACAGCAAACGCCCGGTCGCCAAACCGCTTGGATCTGGATTTTGGCAAATCTTTTTATTTATTTATTTATTTTTTAACATTTTCATTTAAACGAGCACTTTTGTACGATTTATTGGCCAGTTGAAATTCACGTACACTTGATAGAATCGGGTAAATTATGTGGCCGCAGCGTAGATTATATAATCAAGAGCGCTGCGTTCATATCAGGAAAATATCTGATCTCAGACACTGAGACGGAGATCGTTTAAATAGTTCAGAAACTACAGCAGTAGTTCTATGAGAGGATCCGTAACTCCACTAACCGCTCTTTACAACCGTGGTGAGAATAAAAGCATCTCCACAGCCGACCAGAGCGGAGCTTCAGCTCGTAATCTGGATCGATTGAGGGGAAAAAAATTTAATGTTTTTGTTTGTTTGTCAGAAGCGCAAACAGTGTTTTAGAACTCGTATCTTATACAATCATCTCTCCTCTAAAACGTAGCTCTGAATGTCTCACAGATAAAACGAGTGATATAATAATCAAAGGAGTGAAAATGAGCAATGAAAATAGTAGGAAAAAATATACGGAGTGAATCAACACAAGGGGGGGGGGAAAGGACAAGGAGGTGAAAGTATTAAGATAAATCATAGGATAAAAATTTATGAATTAAACAAATTCTAAATCAGAAGAAATGCATATTCCAATGAAAAGTTAACTTAAATAACTGCATTTAGATTAATTTTAAAATCTTTATTTAATCTAAATTTTATTTATTTCTCAATTGTATAATTTTGTTTATCCTTTATTCATTAATCTGTTTTTATCTTTTGTTTTGTCAAATTAAGTAAAGAAATACAGAAAATGAACAATAATTATACAATAGATAAAAAATAATACAATACAAATTTTAATAAATTAATAGCACACGAGTTATTTAAAATTAAACTGTTGTTTTAAGATGTAAATTAACATAATTTAATCTTAATTTCCTGTTTCAGGTGCGTATATAAATTATTTTTTTTTTAGATGTTAATTTTTCAATAATTTTTACTTTTTTATTTGTAAAAATTTAAGAAATTATAAGTAAATTCAACATATATTATACTGTTCAAAATGAATGAAAAAAGGAAATGAATAAATTGTAAAGTTTGAATAAATGTGCTTTTAGTTTTTTTTATTACTTATTTAACATAACTTGCAGAAGACAATAAAAGTTATTGCATTTTTAGTTTTTTGTATTTATTAAATGTCTCCTTTGAATAAAAAAAATATATATTTAAAAAATTGTAAAATAAATTGAACATTTACAATAAAATAAAACAATAAATACAATTTTATAAAATAACCAAAAAAAAAATCCAAATAAATTGAACAAATTGTACCTCTTAAACACGCTTTACGATGCATATTAAAATATTTTAAGCTTTTACTTACCTGTATCAAGTGTATATTTTTTATGCTTATTTATTTTTTTTACACTTTATTTTTATTCATTAATTTTATCCTTTGATTTGTAAATAAGAATGAAAGGAAATGAGACAGGAAGTTGCATTTTGTTTATTTGTGCTCCACTTTGTTTCCGCAGTTATTCTTCGAAGACAACATTGACGACGCCAAGTACTGCGGCCGCCTCTACGGCCTGGGCTCGGGTTCCACGCAGACGCAGAACGGCATCTCCAACTCGTCGCAAGAAGAAACCAACAACAAGCACTGACCTCCGGCGCCACCACGCACTTGTTTTTAATCGCTCAGAGCAGTTACTGGGAATCTTTTCGTTTCGTTCCCCTTCATCCCTCAACTGCATCCATGTCGGACTGAACACGACCCGATCCGCTCGAAACCAGTCCTGCTGTTACACACAGTCCCTTCAGACCAAACCAAACCAAAACACAACAAACATCCTGCGTCGAGGCGATTTCTCCAAGCGCATCATCATTCCTCCTGGACATTTTATTCGTTTGTTTTACAGCATTAACTAACTGAAAAAGAATATTTTTTAAGCACAGGACTGGACTGGCACCTCGTATCTCACAGCGAATAAGATTCACAGCGTTTTTAATATGCTCCACCAGCAGTTTGGCACAATCTCGTTAAGGGTTGCTTTTCTATAAAAACAAAACAGAACAAAAAACAGGTTTTGAGGAGAGAGTCGTACAGGTAACGCAGGAAACATCTGTTCAGTGTTGTCAAGTTTTAAATTATGCTGCGAAGTGTTGTGTATTAAAATGTAAACCTTTCAAAGGAGCCAATCTTTTAGCATTTTTCCTACGAAAAAAAAAAGTTTTAAATCTGGATATCTTTGATATGGAGTCGGGTGCAGGGATACACTGGTTCTGTGCAGAACGTCTTTTAATTTGTCCATGAAACCATGAAACACGTTGTTTGTGGTACGTTTTTGTTTTTAATTCCATCCGATGTTTGAAAATCTTGTATATTAAAAATGTTTTCTATCGACTGTTACCTTTTTTTTTTTTTATGTTTATTTTAATGCAAGTTAAAACAATGACGTTTCAGATTTCTGCTACTAATTTCGGTCAATATTTATAAAAACAAAACCTTTTAATATTAAATATAAAAAACATTCTTTAGAAAATATTTGCAAATCTAAATCTCTGAAACCTGTCAGCATTTAGGTGGCCCTGATAATCGGCAAAAAAAATAAAAAATCTGAAGTAAGTTAAAGAATTTTAATACAATTTTAATTCTAAACAGAAAAAGTCCTAAAAACTAATTTTTTTTTATTTTTATTATTTGGCTAAATGTAATAAATAAGAATCACATCCAAAAAAAGGGGTGAAATCTAAACTAAGTTTATATAATTTATTTTTGCTGCTTTTTAAAAACATTTTAAAATCTAACTACAAAAAGGGAAATAAACTCAAATCTCCAAACCAAAATAGAAAAAAAAAAAAAAGATTAAACAAAAAAATTCTCTTCAAAAAAAGAATTAAAGCCGAACCTTAAAAATGGTGCAAAAATAAAAACTTTAATGAAAGATGAACAATTCGCAAACAAACCTAAAATGAAATCCAAACTAAATAATTACGTTTACATTTAGGTATTTGGCAGACGCTCTTAGAGTCCAGAGAGATTTACAAAAGTGCTTTGAAATTTCCATCATTGGATGGATCATTACACTGGGTTGCTATGTTACTAAGTACCGTCAGCCAAACACTGTTGGGAGAAGATTTTAAAAATTTATTTATGAGATTAATCCAAATATTGAAGAAACAGGTCTTTAGTTGTCATTTAAAGATATTTGAGACTCGGCTGTACGGACATCTAGAGGAAGTTCATTCCACCTCCCAGGTGCCAGAACAACAAACATTCTCCTCGATCCCTGAGAGATGGTGGGACCAGCCGAGCAGTGCTGGAGGATCGGAGGGAACTTGGTGATTAGAGCTGAGGGGTAAGTGGGTGCTGGGCTGTTTTTAATTTTATAGCTGAACATCAGTGTTTTGAATTTAATGCAGGCAGCTACAGGAAGCCAGAGCGGAGAAGTGGGGTGTGTGTGGGAGAACTTGATAAGGTTGAAAACGAGAGGCTTTCTGGATCAGCTGCAGAGGACGAATGTGGACAGAGACAGACCTGTCAGGACTGAGTTGCAGTAGTCCAGTCTTGAAATAACAAGGGACTGAACAAACACCTGAGTTGCCTGCGAAGAAAGTAATCGGTGAATTCTCTTCATGTTGTAAAGAAGAAAACGACAAGAGCAAATAACTTTAGCAACGTGTGGGGGGGAAATGACAGCTGATTGTCCAGAGATAACCCAAGATTGCAGGCAGTGGCTGAAGGAGTGATCTGATTGTTGTCCTGGAAGATCACGGTCTTGACAGGTGAATAAATTACCAGGGATGAACAGCAGTTAGGTTTTACTAAGGTTGAGTTTCGGCTGATGAGAATGAGATGTCTGCCAAACATGCTGAGATCCGGGTGGGAACCTGAGTGTCTGATGAGGAAAGGAGAGAATGAGTTGTGTGTCGTCTGCATAAAAATGGTACGAAAAGCCGTGCGAAGATGCGACCTCACCAAGAGACTGCGAATAGAGGGAGAACAGGAGAGGACCAAACACTGAGCCCTGTGGGACACCAGTAGAGAGTCTTTATGGGGCAGATGTGTATCCCCTCCATGTCACCTCATACGACCGATCTTCTAGGTCAGAAGCAGACCATTGCCGCGCCGTCAGTTTAGCTGATCTAGCAGCATGGAGCTTCTCAGTGATGGACAGAAGGGCAGCCTCATTACTAAATGCAGGCTGCTCGATTTCTATCCACGAGAAGCTGATGATTGATTTTCTGTAACGGCTCTGATGTTTATATTAATGCGATCGTTCTAATCCCTTTCCGTTTCCAGAGCAGCGGCTCATTCACAGGCACGTGTACACCTGAGGCTCTGTGTAAATGTTTCAGTGGTGAAGTTAGGAGATGTTCAGCTCAACATTAATGGAGGTCAAAAGTCAAGCAATGACAGAAGGCTGGTTAGTGTAAAAACATGAGAGAGAGAGTAGATCCTGCAGTTTGTTTGGGAAATTCTAAAACTCTCTCTCTGTACGAAGCAAGAATCTACAGCTGGACTGATCTTCTCAGCTCTCACTGCAGTTAGCTCCAGTAGTGATGTTACTGTGACAGAAGCTGAGCAGAAGGGGGCGTGTCCAAATGAAGCCTCACTTTGAGCTGTGTGACTGACTCGTTATATTGGGGAGTTTTTATTCTTAAATTCATAAATCAAGATTCAGGAAAACTTACATTTGATTTCGTATATAATATATGAAGAAAGGAAAACGCATACAAAATCTTTTGGCTTGCGATGTTACAATCTAGTTGCGACACAAAATTTGTTCACTAGATGGCAGTACAACGAGCCCAGGAGCTGCTAGAGCTGCTCCACGAACATCACACCTTTACGAGCTCAGGTCCGATCTCGAGTGCAGGGTACAGACTGACTGCGAAGGGATTTGAATGAGTTCGTTTGAGTTCTCTGGTTTTCAACGCTGCCCAAAAGTCATGCAAGTAGGCGCATCTGTTTCATTCTGGAATTTCCTTTGGGGTCAATAATCAGTCTGACTGTCTATCTATCCATCTATTTATCCATCCATCCATCCATCTATAAAATCTGATATTTCTAAGCGAAGGTTGGCTGAAAACTCTTAAGACTTCACATCAGTCATTACTTTAGACCGATGTGGACTGTAAGGGTCCTGCAGGTGGTTCCAAGATGTCTTTCATCAATCAATCAACATCTACTAATATAGCACTTTACAGCAACCCAAGTTGAACCAAAGTGCGTCACAGCACTAAAAATGACAATAAAGTGGCAATAAAAATAGAAATAACGGTAATAGAAGGTTTAAAATTCCCATCAAATATTTCTGGTGAAGTATTTACATTTAAAATGTAAACAGAACTTAATAAAAACAAATCCGTGGGATTTAAACAACTTGATATTCTTCCTTTATCTAAAGTCTCAGCAGCACCTCCAGGGTCCAGGTTCGTTTCCCACCTCTGTCTCTGTGTGCATGGAGTTTGCATGTCCCTGGGTATCTGGTTTTCTCCCACAGTCCAAAGACATGCAGATTAGGCTAATTGGTGTTCCTTTAATGTGCGAATGAGCGCAAGTGTGTGTGTGTGTGTGTGGACTGCAATGAATTGGGATCCCATTCAGGGTGTAGCCCACCTCGTACCCTAAGTCTCCTGAAATAGGCTCCAGGCCCCCCGTGACCCTGTATACAGGATAAAGCGGTATAGATGATTAAGTGATCATAGTCTGTTGATCAGAGTTGTGATTAAAGGTCCTGTTGTGTGTATTAAGCTCAGGTCTGTCACAGCTTCAAGTCGAATGTATTCATTGAACATTTAAAGGAAAAATTGCTTTATGGAAGTCAATTGGTGGATGGAAGTAAAGAAGCCTCGATAAAGTGACCATTAATTACACTTATGTCTATATAAATATCGATCTATCCATGAATACATACACACACACACACACACACACACACACACACACACAGGACGGGTGTTCAAGTCAATTCATTAAAACAGTACTAAACAAACCAAATCATCTCCGTTTGTGGGGGAAAAAAATAAACATTTATTAAGGTACAGACAAAATAATAACGCTGTTTATGTGTGTACACATTAAACCAAAATCCAAAAAGAGAAAATAACTAAGTGCTATTGTGGATTTATAAACTGAATCTCTCCCGCCTGATGTAGAGTGACCCCGGGGACGCGTAGGCGAGCAGCAACGCCGAAGCCCTCTCACGGAGACGAGGTGAAACCCCGCCCAAGTGCTTATCCGTGTACAAGAGCACGAGACAACATTCAAGCACGTCGGGGAAGGCGTAGTTCTGCAACAGGGAAAGAAAGAAATTCTCCATTATGTGAAGAAAAGGTTAAAGTTTAATCAGTTACTTGTGTTGAGAAGCTAAAAATCTACTGAACTGTCCTATACAGTACCACAGCATGGCTGAATTCTCCAATCTGATTGGTTTAGGAGGTGCGTATGGGACAGCAGGGTATGAACTTCATGT
Organism: Clarias laeviceps; assembly: GCA_030014305.1. NCBI lineage: Eukaryota > Metazoa > Chordata > Actinopteri > Siluriformes > Clariidae > Clarias > Clarias laeviceps. The sequence goes on along the minus strand of JAQMYJ010000011.1, from coordinate 1,653,673 downwards.
CCAATGGGACTCTGCAGTAACTGATCTACTGATCTACAAAAAACTTTAGTGCCTCTTCTATTTGTAGTTGTACAAGGGGCCACTGGGGCAACTCAGTAATTGGTGATTTTACTTGATGATATCTGAATGTATTTTGATAAGTTCGGTGACATTTTAAAAATAGAGCACCAGGGCGCCATAAGAAAAGGGCAACGTTAAATGTTAAAGCCTCTGTGGTGTCTGAATTTAAATGGGCCATCGAAGCATCTGGTGAAGAACTGCTGTGAATTTCTCACCCTGTAAAAGTAGCTCTCGCGATTGAGGATGATTGAGATATATATTTGATTATGACTGTCTATTTCTGTGTTTATTATAAGTAGATTATCGTGTCCAGGTGTTACTATAGATATATATATATATTAATGCACTCGTCCTAATACATAATCATATCTATAGTAACACAAAGTTCATTTGGAATCAATAACGTCTGTGTGTGTCTGTCTGTCTGAATCAGATGTTCGTGTGCACACAGTCGTGTGTGTGTGTGTGTGTGTGTGTGTGTGTATATATATATATATATAAATATATATATATATTTATACACACATGTACATGTGCGTGTGTGTATATATATATGTACGCGCGTGTGTGTATATGTGTACGCGTGTGTGTGTGTGTGTGTGTGTGTGTGAGAGTGTGTGCACGTATGCATGTGTATACGTGCATGCGTGTGTGTGTGTGTGTATATACGTGCGTGTGTGTGTGTGTATACGTGCGTGTGTGTGTGTGTGTATACGTGCGTGTGTGTGTGTGTGTATAGGTGGGTGTGTGTGTGTGTGTATA
>JAQMYJ010000011.1:1636257-1647461 GCA_030014305.1 Clarias laeviceps | reverse complement strand
ATCATATATTAATTTATTTGTCATTAATATTAATCAGTTGATGGTGGTGGTGGTGGTGGGGGGGGGGTATAAATCGATTCAATGATGTATTTCGATATGTTTGTGCGGCAGTTCACGTATCGCCACACTGACTCCTAAATTGATGTTTTAAAATTAGATTTTAATTTATACATGTTTGCATTTGAAGTTGTTAAAATGTTGCAGTTCCTCTATGATCCTACAGGTGGTGCTCTGTACACTACTCACACACTGGAACACACAGCTCTTGTTATTCGATATTAAAACTAGATACGATGTTTAAGATAATTTAGTTCCAAAGAAGTTTAAAAACTAAATTTGGATTTACTTGTTTTAAAACTTTTTAAAAAAAAAGTGTCCGCAGAATAAAACAAGTTCCTCACAGGAGTAAAAGAATTAAATAAAATATGTTTGATGGACAGAAGGGTTGAACACCATGATGTGGGGAATTTTTTCTAGATATTAAAAATGTGTGTGTAGCTTTTGAGTGTCCTGTTCTGCCCTATATCATGTATGAATTACTTGATCTCAACGATTATTTAAAAGGTAATGTACAGTATGTCGGGATTTTTCATATACACTAGTTTGTTATTTAGACATTGGTCTAATTATTGAATTATTGGAGTGAATTATTTTCTAAAAACGAAATATTGAATTGCAATACCAACATAATTGCAACACACAATACACAAGGTATCGTGATAAAAAAATTAAATGTAGATGGATAAAAAAAAAAAATGTTGCATCATTCAATAACAAAGTTCGAAAGGAAGTTGTGAAATGAAAAAGTTACAGTGGTGTAAAGACGAATAAAAGACTTCATGGTGTGCTGTTATTGGAAAATAATCATAATCATCAATAAAATGATCATCTTATATAGTTTTTACTGATTTTTTTTAGAACGTTTTTTTATGCAGGATTTACACATCGTGTTCTCTCCAGAGATTTTCTCACTATGACACACCGATAAAACCGTCCTGAACGTCACACTGTCCTGATGTGAACGGTAAGAACTGGTTAAATTCCGTACCCTCCTCCTGGAACATCCTGTACAGAGCTTGTCTGTCTGTGAACAACCCGAGCTGGATGTGGTCTCCGGTTCCCGGGACACAGTTCTCCGTCTGACCTGGAAAAGGAACCGGGGTGAGGTAACAAAAATATCAGAGAATAAGAGCGAGTTTTCCTTTTACTTGTATTAATTTTTGCAGCCAGACTGACGAGCTGAGAGACGTGACATCAAAAGAGATCACGTGTACATCATGACATCTTTTGAGAAATCGAAGCACGACACCATATTTGCGTCACATGACCAGCCACCCCGACGCCCTTCCTGACCTTGCGCATGTTTGACGGCGGCCAGCGTGAGACAGTCCTGCTGAAGCTCCTCTTTGGCTCGGTGGTCCATGGAGGTGCTCAGAGGGAGGATGGAGCGCGGCTTCCTCTTCTTCATGCACAGATCTGGATAAAGACGAAGAACCGCTTATAATCAGCGTTTTAAATCTCAATCCACATCCACTTACTTTGAAGTCTCTCTGGGGATGTAAAAGGTACCATCAAGCTAAAACCCTGTTACAGAGGAGTTAAGACTTATCGCACAAACTTTATAACAACTCAACAGGCAGGTCTTTAATCTTCATACGAAGACAGACGAAGTTAATTCCTTCACCTGAGTACCAGGACGCCCTGTCTCTTTCTTTCTCGTACCTTGATTAAGATCATCACGCATGCTTTTTTTTTTTTTTTTTTTAAACACAGCTCAATGATCAGGAAATGTTCCTGTTCCGTCTTTGCGATTAATCCACGTGTAAAGAGATCTGTACACACCTTTAATTCTGTTTGTTTAATGTAATTTGAAATCGTAACTTTGTCTCGCATAACTAGTTTGCTGAAAAATAATTACTATTAATAACTAATGATCAATCAATCATGAATTAATTGTTAAATTCAAACCATTAATTGGTTTCGATTAATGTGCGAAATTTGCTATACACACTTGCACTTGTCTCAAAACTCCGTTAGTGCACGTGTGTGCGTCTCAAAACATGAGACAGAGGGGAAAAGCTGCACGGAGAACGTCTGAAACTTTTGCTCGTCTTCACGTTGAGCCGCGACAGTTTGGAGGCGGGGACAGCGGCTGAGGTCTCTGATGTCACAAAAAAAAAAAACGCCCACAATCTCCTCTCATCACTCGTTTGGCATCAGAATCGTCAGGAGCGCAGAGAACTAGACGATAACTTTCACTCTCATCGGAATCTCACGTCAGAGCAAATACGGCTCACACATTCACATCGTTCTACATCCATTGAGTTGATTTACAATAATTAAGATTCAATCATGTGTCTCATGTAATGATTTGAATTATTTGCTTCCTAAAAATATTGTTGAGTTGTGTCCCTTTAGCCCCCCCCAAAAAAAATAAACAAAAACCCCAGACCTAATCGGTCCTTCTTCTTCTCCTCCTTCTCTTCTTTCCTCACAGTTGGAAAAGATCTCTCTCCGTTCACGTGTGCTTTCTCCCAGACTGGACCCGTCTCCTGAGACACACCTGCACGTAAAATACAAAGACCTTTAGATAAACACACACACACACACACACACAGTGAGATAATGAAGAGACGGCTGCATCGTTACCCGTGACCGTAGAGACACCATGCTCTCTCTCTTCATCTTCTGCCTCGTCCTCCGTCTGCCCCTCCTCCCCTCCGCTGCCGGTTCCTCCCGCGGCCTCCTCTCCCATCAGCGAGTCGCTCTCGTCCGTCTTCGCCGTGCGCTTTTCCGCTACTTTCCTCTTCTTCTTGGCCTTCTTGGCCGGTGCTTTCTTTTTCTCCATCTCCACACGTCTCCTACCTGCGTGAAGAAGCGATCAGTCTCACTACATGTAGCACCGAGACTACACCGACCGACCGACCGTCACGGAGCGTTGTACTCACTCTTCGGGGGTCTGACGTCCTCCTGTTTGGACGCCGCCCACTCCTGCACCGTGAAGTCGTCGGCGCCGGTCCAGATCAGGTCGGGGTTAACGGGCGACCACTGGACGCACAGCACGCGACCGGTGTGACCTCGGTAGTTACACACTGGATCCTGCTTCAGCACGTCCCACACCTGCAGCACATCAGGACGCAAACACACACACGGCAGGAAGGAGGAGACAGTATTAGTAATCAGAGTCACAGGCAATTGAGAATTTAAGAGACTTTATCATGACCCTCATCAGTCGTCCCTCATCTCTTTTTGCTAAGAGAGAGAAAGATTATTAAATTCTTCTTCTTCTTCTTAATAATAATGATGATGATATTATTATTATTATTATCACTATAATGTACATATATGTATATATGCCTTCTCTTTTTATTTTATTTTAATAATGTTCACAAGAGTCACTTTGACGAAAATGTGTGTGTGTGTGTGTGACAAAAGAGAGTGTAAGGAAGTTAAAATAAGTGTGTGTGTGTGAGAGAGAGAGAGAGAGACAGAGTGTGACTGGGTGTGTAAGAAGGACAATGTGTAAAATAGATTATGAGATAGTGAGAAAAAGAGTGCAGGAGTGTGAAGGACAATCTGCGCGAGTGTGTGCGCGAGTGTGTGCGCGAGAGAGAGAGAAAGAAAGATGAGATTTACTGCAGGACTCCGTTCGACTCCTCACCAGATCCAGTACAGAACGTTATTAATAAATATTACATGAACAATAACAATAATCTATTAACACTACACGAGGACTGACCTGAGCTGTACCGTCGTAGCAGACGGTGACCAGGTGAGCGTCGTGGTGAGGACTCCACGCCAAACCCGTGATCTTGTTGGTGTGACCAGATAAAGTGCGGAACGCTTCAGTCACCAGGACCGGACTCTCAGACGGGTTCTCTTTATTAAAGAACCAAACGTACACAAATAAATACATAAACATGTTACAGTGAGAACTGAATTAATGAATAAGCGTGTTCACCACAAACATCAGTAAAACAGCTTCAAATCCTGACTCTGTTTCTGTGGTATACAAATAGCTAACGCTATAATGTGACACTCACAGGACATTAAACACCGCCCCCTGCTGTCTGTTCAATGAATTGCTATTTCACGCAAATTTAATGAGGTTAAATTCCATTTTAAACCTGATGTGTTGAAGTAAATTCATTTTTCATTTCTTTTTACCCCTCTAGATGTGGGCGGAGCTAACCAAGTACTCCAAGTATTGAATTAGAGTATCATAATATTCTAAGAAAAGATACAGTATGTAAATGAAGTAAAACATGAAATAAATAGGTGTTAATCCTCATTTAACGTTGATTTATGATTCCTCTTGGCACCGGCTACTTTTTTAGGATGATTTTTTATTTTTTTTGCAAAATTTTAATTCTTAGGGCGAAAATTCGTAAGTTATAATATACAAGTGTGACTGAGATTAATAATGGAGAAATATTCATGACCCTGATAAATAAATCATAGATAAGAAGTAAAACCACCCCAAAATAAGCTTGCTGGAAGTCTGATGATCCTTCTTTTCTTAATTTTAAAGAAGACTTTTAAATAAGTTTGCGAATATACACTCACCCATTAGGTCAAAGGTCAAGTTTATAAAATTTCACAACTGTACAATAGCAGACGCGGTCATGTGACTCTCACCGATAGCGCTGCGCAGGTCGTGGATGTAGACGAGGGCGTTGCTGGAGCCGGAGGCGAGCAGGCCGTGTAGCTCGGGCTGGCCGGAGTGCTGATGGTGCCAGCGCAGTGCGTTGATGATTTTATGGTGCTGCTGCACCGTGCACAGGAGCTTCAGACTCGGGGCCTGGTACACTTCTATAGAGCTGGAGACAAAAACTGTGTGTGTTTGTGTGGATTAAATAAATAAAAAAAGAAAATTACCAAAAAAGAAAAAAAAAAAAAAAAAAAAAAAAGTTTGACTTTTTCTCCAGTTGAACCATGAGAGGTTTGTAGAATGTAAATGCATCAAGCTGTAGCTCCAGCTTACTCACAAAGTAAACAAAGGCTACTTTCATAAACAGTTAGCTTTATCTAACATTATTTAATTTAAAAAATATATCTAATGCTATAATGTGACACAGGATGTTAAACACTGCTGTCTGCCCCCTGCTGTCTGCTCAGTGAATTGCAATTTCAATTAAATCACTGATGTTAAATCCCATCTTCAACCTGTTTAGTTGAATTTCTTTTTAAAAGGTAAAAATAACAACCTGAGCCTGGAAAATCTAAATGTGGGCGGAGCTAACCAAACAAGATCCACTACACCCATGGCTTAAATAGCGAATCAGAGTGAATTAAATGTTTTTAATTATAATGTGGACTAGCAGGTACAACCTTTCATCTGTACTGACTTTCTCAAAACTAGTCATAAATATAAATATGATTATAATTAACTATAGAGAGCTTTACAGTGGTGTGACATTCCTCGATAGCGATAGCGTGAGCTACGTAGGAGGATCAATTAATGTACACAATGACACGAGCGAGATAAAGATCACAGCTGGAATGGAACTTATTCACCATGAGAGAAAATAAACTTTCTAACCAAGTTGCATTAAACCCCCCCCCCTTCCCCCCCCCCCAGTCTCCACTATGTTAAAAGGCTTTCTAGGAAACCAAAGCAGAGTAAGGCGTGTTTCAGGCGCATGGTGGGTAATTAAAACTCCTCCCCCTCCTAAATTCAGTGCAAACCACTCACCCGTCTTCATTTCCAATAGCCAGAACTTTTCTATCGGGCTTCCAGCTCAGGTCTGTGTGAGGAGAGAGCTTGTGCTGCAGACAACAGAACATTTAATACACTGTCAGGACTACACACGCACGCACTTGTGATAGAAAGTGCGACATCGTACAGTAGCTACACTCCTAATTACAGACTTCCTATTAGGTGTAGAATTAATAAACCTCATGAGATTTGTGCAGTCCGTCTGAACAGCTTACTTTAATGTTGTTCGAGTCCCGGATGAGTTTATCGATGTTGCTGGCCTCGTCAGATAGTTTCCACGGGTCATGCTGAAAGATGACGCCTTCTCCGGCACAGCTGTACAGCGTGTAGTCAGGTTTATCTCCCGTACCTGAGAACACACAAACGAGGTGATTTATATTCATCTGGGCAAAAAAAAAAAAAGGTGATGTTTTAGGAGGGTTAAATTACTCACCTTTATCAAGTAACTTAAAAAAAAGTTATAGAAGTGACTGGACTTGGGTTAAGAACTGTCTGACACATTATTAAGACCTAGAAACACAGCGCTGATCCGTCCACTTCATGATGAAATATTAATCACGAACGAGTGTCATCAGAGATCACTCAAACTCTTTTAGAAAAAATGGCTAGTAGGAATCAGATTGGATAAAATAGGCGACGTTTCAGAAGGGTTAAATTACTGGCCTCCATCAAGTAAACTAAAAAAGTTATTAAAGTGAACACTACGTTTAATAGTGAAAGTGAGAGCATTTCCACACACACACACAGTGAGATGAGAACTCATAGGATTGGGACTAAACCGCTGAAAAAGTTTGCTAGGGAACATAACGATTAGACTTTGGAGTGATGGAAAATGGTCATGTGACCTGATGAGTCCAGATTATTATTGGTTATATATTTTGTATTTATTATTATTATTATTATTAGTGTCCACTGTACAAGCCTCTGGAGACAGTGTTATGATCTGGAGTTGCTTCAGTCGTTCAGGGGTCCGTTCTTCGTACGTCGCTTGACACATCGAGATGAATTGACACATCTAAGATCAGATCATCGTGTTAATTACGATGTGGCTAAGTTGGTTCTTCGAGCCACCTGTTGTTGTTGATTAGTTTGGCTGGATTGAGTTGTCTAGGATTACTGTGCGTTGGTTTAAAAGGCGATATGCATCGACAGTAGAAACACTGATCATTTATATATAACGCCTTCGATTGGTTGACGAAATAGCAAAAAAGAACGGCTCAATTTTTTTTGTAACACGTGTTAAGCACTGAAATGCCCCCCTGCCATATGGATCCCCCCCCCTACATAATCGCTATCAAATATTATATTAGAAGATAAATTTATAGGTTAATAGTTTACAAATTACATGAAACAATAAATTAAAATAAGCAATATGAAAATAAATGTGTTGTATATGAAAAAAAAGAAATACATATTTTTTTTCAAATACAACACGTATACTTTCATATTGTTTATTTTATAATAAAATTAGTTTCGTCAAATTTTTCATTATAAAATTTTTTTATTTTTACTATATATAAATATTTATTTGCATATTCATGACAAACCCCTGAAAAATAAATGTGTTACAAAATAAACATTATACAAGAATTTGTATTAATGGTCTTGACGGCTGTCTCGTGCCGAGGGTTTATTATAATAGTAATATCATATTTGATAATAATAAACCTATGAATTTATGTTCTAATATAATATTTAATAGCGACTTTTTGAGTCAGTCAGCGTCAGTCGTGCTCTTTAACCAATCAGATGTGACCTCGCCATTTCAACCAATCATAACCCGCCAGGAGCCTAAATCCTTTTTACATGAAATAAACCTGTAAGCTTACGGACATGTTGCCATGACAGCAAACGCGAGATGAGCATCGAAGAACGAAACAATCCAAGATCAGGACAAATCCACAACAATCACATCCAGCTAACGGAGTTAGCGACGTACGAAGAACGGACCCCAGGTCTAGATTCAGCAACGTTATGTGGCAATAAAATGAAGTCAGCTGACCACCTGAATGTACTGAATCACCAGGTTATCACTATTATCTATGGAGCTTTTCTTCTTCCTCCCTGATGGCACGCGCCATTTTCCCGGACTTTATTCAGATTGTGTAACAGTGATTCTGGGAGCGTGAGGAATAATTTTCACACATGAGTGTGTGTGTGTGTGTGTGTGTGTGTGTGTGTGTGTTGTAATCAAAGCTAAATGAGGTTAGCTAGGGAGTAAATGTTACTATTGTTTAGGATTCACTTTCTTATTCTGTTACCAGATACAGTAATGTTACTCCTGATAGAAATTAAGGGCATAAAATTAGTACACGTGGTCTAGAACTAGGATTAATAATCACTTGTGCACTCGTATTAAGAAGCTGGACATAAATTTGGCTTGAATAAATTTTTTATTTTTAATTTGCTTAAAAGTTTGTTTTTATTGCGGTGCATAACAGAAAGTCATAACAGAAACCGAATCTGTTTTCAGATTGTGAAAGAGGAGTTCTGGGAGCACGAGGAATCAGAAACTCGACGCCACAGTGTTTCTAGTCATATTTAAAATCTGAAGGAAAGTCGATGTTGGCGCTACAACAGATGATTCTTTTTACACCTCTAGAAATGATCAGTGTGAAATCACGTGCGTCGAGTCAAAACGTTTATCCTGAAGGTAATTTCTTCGGAGTCAAATGAATCACCATCAATATAAAAATATGATTTTCTTGAATAGACAACGATGCAGCGAAGGTGTTTGTGGATATCTGGTGATGTTCATCCAATAGTAATGTATCGTCTGTATCCAAACACACAGACAAAGTTCTGACTGGATCGACAGTCCTGTGAGAAACACTAATGTGTGTAAGTGGAGCTGCAGGAGCTGAAGAATCCGAGGCATTAATGCCCAGCTGACAGACAATAAACAAATTAGCAAACACATAAAACCCATCATCGCTTTTGCCTCTGCATCGCCTTCTCTCGCTCTCTTTATCTCTCTAAACAAAAGCAATTATTCCCTCCGTCCTCCAGCCCAATGATAGATAAAGCGATAAGCGGTAACACAGCCGCAGCCGCAAATGAAGCTTCTGCTCCTCGATTTGCCAGCAAAAAACGGCCGTAAGGGAATCGGGTTGTACATAATCTCTCTCAATTACGGCGTGCGCGCGAACGCCGCTCCAGGCGACGGGTGACTGATGATTCCTGGCGCCGCCGCTATTTCAATATTTGCCAGCCTGGGAAAAGTGTAACGGATGAACTCGTTCATATGCTATAAATAGACTCACCGAATGATAGAGGGGGGACGGGAGGACCCCAGTCCAGAGAGTAGACCGTTCTACGGTGGTATGTGCTGGAGATCTGTGGGGGCCTACACACACACACACACACACACACACACACACACACACACACACACACACACACACACACACAGCATCAAAAATTTCTACAGAGTGTTTCTACAAAACATTGTTAAAGACTTTAAAACGTGTGTGTGTGTGTGTGTGTGTGTGTGTGTGTGTGTGTGTAATCTTACTTGTTGGAATAAACTTCATAGATCCCAACTTTTCCATCGTCTGTACCGAACGCTAAAGATCCCTCCTTCACCGGATGCCACGCCAACTGTCGAAAAACAGGGACGAATGTTTACAAAAGTTTCCAAAGTTTACTTTAACACCAAACAGTTAGTTATTTAATTTTTAGTGAGTTAGTGAGCAAAAACCATTAGCAATTTTATTAACATTTGAGATTCGCTTACATACTGATGAAAACATTTGAATAAGTCTCATGTATTTGAAAACACAAAATTGTGTTTGTTTGGATCTGATCATCCTGCTTGTAAACTTCATCTTGAAATAATATATCTTAAAAATATATATAAATTATAAAATATGGTGTTATGTTTTTTTTTTTTTTAATAATTAAGTAAAGAAGATATAAAGGAGGAAAACCAGAACTTTAAATAGAATTCTCCAAAATTAACGTGTCATTTAAGCGACACAGAGGGAGATGCAGCCTGGATTCCCCAGGGTAAAGTAAAGTCTTGCAAAATAGCTAAATAAAAAACAAAACAAAAAGAATTAGGGGCGTTCAAGTCAAACTGGGACTTGCGATGAAACTCTTAGCCGCAGCAAAACATGAGAACAGTGTAAACTGTACAGCTGTACATTTCTGACTTCGCTCCAAGACATTTCCTTATAAGGAGTTCCTTTAAAAAAAAAAAAAAAAAAAAAAAAAGGAGGCCGGCGTTTCAGACGTGAATCAGACAGACAGTTCTATCATGGCACTTTCTACCTTGATGGTGTCCAAGCACTAGTGAGACACTGGGATAAGTGCATTAGTGTATCAGGGGATTATGTAGAGAAATAAAGGGAGTTTTTACTCTTATAACTGTGTTCTGAATTACGCAGGGTGTTCAAGTCAAAGCGAGACTTTTGATTGTACAGAATAACAGATGTTCCCAAGACTCCAAGCTGTTTCTTTCCACTTGAGTTGTTGGTAATATCAATTGGAATAAAACATTCCGCATCCAGTTAAATATTCAGATCTAAAATATTCAGAGCCGACTACAGAAGGTGTCAATATTAAAGACATATTTTGGCTGCATTTTTTGTTTCACTTTCTCTCATCAATTTTATTAAAAACAGAATGAATCGTTTACAACAACACACTTCTGTAACTCCGTCACCGCGCTCTTTTCGGAAAGATGTGACTTACAGCCGTGACTTTGGACTTGATGCCCTGCCAGAAGGTCCTGGTTTCGTACGGGTTCTGGAGGGACAGTGTGTTCCACACGCGGATCATGTTGTCCCCGACCCCCAGCGCCAGGCAGCCCGTGGCCACTGGAGAGAAGCTCATGGAGTAAATGAAGCCGCCCATGGTGGGTAAAGTCCAGCAGCACTCCAGCGTCTCCAGATCCCAACACTTAACCTGGACACCGAGGAAGAAAGAGAGACGCAGAGACTGAAACCGACATCATAACGCATTCAATCACTGTTCAGTCGTGCAGGTGATTTTCAACAGCGGTTATGAAGTCTAAAGGACTCGCGCTTCGTCTGCGAGTGTTGAGATGCTTTTCAGACCGTCGAGTTTGTAGAATGATTATTTCACCCACTATCACGGGTGTCTCATCACCTGGTACTGAGGTATTTATACACAAACTGGATTCTTTTCTACAAGATTCAAACCGGCCTGTCTAACATGGTCCAGGTCACTGTCCCGTCTTGTCTCTCTCTTCCACTCTCTGGGTGTCTCACTCTGTCCCACTCTCTCCCCGTGTCTCACTCTGTCCCCGTGTCTCACTCTGTCCCACTCTGTCCCCGTGTCCCACTCTCTGTCCCCGTGTCCCCGTCTTCCTGTCTCTCTCCCCCTCTCCCCGTCTTCCTGTCTCTCTCCCCCTCTCCCCGTCTTCCTGTCTCTCTCTCTCTCTCCCATCTCCCCGTCTTCCTGTCTCTCTCTCTCTCCCCCAGTGTCTTCCTGTCTCTCTCTCTCTCCCCCCCAGTGTCTT
>JAQMYJ010000011.1:1616251-1629108 GCA_030014305.1 Clarias laeviceps | reverse complement strand
CCCCCCCCCCCCCCCACCCCCCCCCCACACCCCCGCCCCCCCCCCCCCCACAGCGAAAAACAACAAGAACTGGGAGAAGAAAAATCGCATCTTATACCCACCTCAGGAGAAGGATGAGCCGCGGAGACCCGCCGTCAGTAACGCCACGTTCAGTACCGCCTATGAAGTGTTGAGATATTATATTTTAGAGTTATATCTTAACACTGTTTGTATTTTTTTTTTGTTCAGGAGGTCTTTCATTGCAGACGTCAGATTAAGTACAGCAAGGATAAGATGTGGTACCTGGCTAAGTTGGTAAGAAACAATGAACTACAACAGAACATCTCGTGTGAACCTGTTTTATTTTCGCCTGTTCACGATTAGCTTGAGATTTGTTCATCTGTGTGTGTGAATGAATGAATGGATGCTTTTATCCAGAGTCTTCTAGATGAGTCGAACGGGGTTTGTATGCACATCCAGTTGTTAAAGGAGCAGATTGTAATCGTTAAAATAGAAACAATAATTAAAAATCTCATTTGTCTGTAATCAGCTGGTGTGACTGTGTGTTATTGACACGCCTCACTTTGTTGCTCGTCAGCAGACCTTTGACAGTTTGCTTCTCTGTGACAGATCAGAGGCATGACCATCGACCAGGCGCTGGCTCAGCTCGAGTTTAACGACAAGAAAGGAGCCAAAATAATGAAAGAGGTAACTGTTCAATCTGGGTCTTCACACCTGGATGTCCTGTTTGAACATCTGGACCGGGATTAAAATATGATTTTGCACCGCAGGTCCTTTTGGAAGCTCAGGAAATGGCAGTGAAGAACCACAACGTTGAATATAAATCCAATTTGTATGTGGGTGAGTGTTTATAAGGTTACGAATCATCTTGATTTCAACCTTGATTGGAGAAGACAGATTCCTATTTCAGGTCTATGAGACTTTTAAGCTTGTGGTATAAAGAGTGCGCCTCCTGTAGGTTTATAAAGAAACAGCGACGGGTCTTCTCACGCGTGCACGTGGGGCTTCTAATGTATGCGATTTTAAACTAATTAGCTCTCACTGTGTTTTGAGACTGGTGTGTGTAATGAGTGGGTCTGAGACTAGATTAAATTTAAAATTTTATTTGTCACATACACAGTACGATATGCAGTGAAATGCTTATACGACCGCCAGTGACCTTAAAATAAAAGACTACTAATAGGAAATAAATATGAAAAAGAAAATAGAAGGTAAATTTAACTAAGGAAGAATAAAATAATTTACAGTACAAAATATACAATATAAGAAAAAAATATTAAAAAAATAAGAATAACATAAGTACAATATAGAAATTATGGAATTTTTGTGGGAATGAAGTTGAATTTAAATAGAGATAAATAGAAATGTGATTACACACGTGATTTTCGATAATGTGACTTTTGCACCGCTTGGAATCGTTGATATCTGAGGCTGATCTGTCGATCACTGGTCACTGGCCGATCAAACTGAAAACCAGCCAATTCTGGTCACTGGCTGATCAACCACTTCATCTTTGTTATTAATGTAATAAATAGTTTTTTTTTTTAATCGATTTTGGTGTCAGTGTGGCGATGCGTCAATCAACACAAATGAATCGCGATTCATCAATTTTTTTCATAAAAATAAAAATCCCAGGAAGACTTTTTGAAATCACATTATAGAAAAGAAAATATCAAAGAAATATTTGAAAAACAACGAGTATTTTGGGTTTTGATAATGATGATCATTTTGATTATATGCAATGAGCTCTTTCTGTGTGTGTGTGTGTGTGTGTGTGTGTGAGACAGTTAGAGCTCTGCATATAGTTTCTACGTTATGAGTGTACGGAGCAAAAAAAAGATTTTTGAATCGATTTTCCCTAAACAAAAGAAATTGAGTTTGAATGTTGACACTAAGTTGATGTTGTTCATAAAGTTGACACCTGAAGTGCTGGAAATGCTCGTTATCCTTCCTTCTTCTTCTTCTTCTTCTTCTTCTCACTTCTAAATGATTGAAATAGTGAACAGGATGGGATCAATACTCCAAGTTTCTTTAAATAATCCGATCCGTACATTCATCAGACGAGTTCCACTCAGGAACCAGAGCAGCGCTGACGCCGATCTTCTCTCCTCCACAGCCGAGTCTTTCTCAGGTAAAGGCCAGTACCTGAAACGCATCCGCTACCACGGCCGCGGCATGTTCGGCATCATGGACAAGGTGTACTGCCATTACTTTGTGAAGCTGGTGGAGGGCGCGGCTCCCGCGGTGGAGCAGACGACGCCGTTTGACCAGGCCAAGGAGTACGTGGAAGAGCTGAAGAACCGCACCATCATCCACTCGCTCTGAACTCATTCAAGAACTCGTCTGTTTGTGTAAATAGAACCTGAATAAAATGATTAAAAAGGTCTGAAATGTTGTGAACATTTTGTGAAGATGTGTGTGTGTGTGTGTGTGTGTGTGTGTGTGTGTGTGAGGGAAAGAGAGAGACATGCAACAGAACTTTCCTCGCCGCTCTGCATGACATTTTCCGCTCATGACATTTTACTCCATCACAGTCTTCATTAGCCGGGTGATGAGAACAGCCTCTGCCTTTTACCTCAACCATTTGATGGCACCTTCTTCCCCCGTTTTTATTGCCACGTGCCCTTTAGCTTGAACCCGACTAGACTTGTTCAACTCTCGAACGTGTACCAGAGCAGAGCGGATGATTTCTCAAACTCGCCTGTTTCTTCCATAAAAACAAAAAAAAAAATCTGATGCATGATGACGATAATAATAATAATGATGATGATGATGATGCACTTCAAGGCTGCCTTTTTGCAAAGGGCATATTTATTAAGCTGACCTAATTGGGATAATAACCGTGTATTTTATGAGATAACAGCAGCGAATGGAACGATCTGTAAAGGCATTTTGACCGCAATGTTAATTCTCACTCACTTTATCCTGTATTCAGAGTCGTGGGGGGGCCTGGATCCTATCCCAGGAGACTTGAGGCACGAGGTGGGGTACATCCTGGATCCATCACAGGGCACACACGCATAAACACACACCCTACGGGCAATTTAGGTTCGGCAATTAACCTAATCTGCATGTCTTTAGACTGTGGGCGGAAACCGGAGAACCCGGAGGAAAAGCCGCAGGGAGAACATGCAAACTCCACGCACACAGACCTGAGAAGGGAATCGAACCCTCGATCCTAGAGGTCCAAGGTCAGAGTGCTAACCACAACACCACCATTTTTTTTTTTTTTTTAATTTCAATAATTTCTATGATACAAATCTCTGATGTCTTTTATGGTAAATGAAAAAATGGGACGGACTGGAGCCCATCCTAGAAAACTTTGCGCGGTACACGGTCACTCACACACTCCGGGCTATTTGGGAACGCTAGTTAGCTCACTCTGCATGTCTTTGGACTGTTGGAGGAAACCAGAAAACCTGGAGAAAACCAAGCACAGGGAGAACATGCAAACTCCACGCACACAGACCCCGAGGTGGGACTCGAACCCGGACCATAGAGGTGCAAGGCCACCACCTCGCCTTTTCTGATCAATTTGTGTCTAAATATGTGTATAATCTGGTTTAGTTCTATCATTAATTCATGACCTGTGATGCTCTAGCGAAGGTCTGCTTCAGCCTTTTCAATTATTTACACATCAGTTTTCTCAATTAGGAATTTCTTTTCCAATAATAACCGATTTTTGATCGTTGCTTTTGAAATCGGTGTGCTGATCTGAATCTTCCGTCGTTTAGCCCGCTGGTGGGAGTTTTCACGCCTAGGCTAGAATTCCACCCAAAGTCCACCGCGCCCTTAACGTTTTCTCCATAAAAGCCTGCAATCGGGTCGATTTCAGTTTCCAGCGAAGCGAATCACGTCGCCGAATCTCGCCAGGCTTAAACGAGCCCTCGGAGCCACTTCACAAAGTTTCATTATTCCCCTCATTAAATTAGGATGAGTCTGGCGGTGAAACCCGGCCTGCTTTGTCTAACCGTGCATGACGAGAGGATCTGATTCTTTAAAGATTAGGTAGAAAAGCCACAAACTGTGTGGTTAAGGAAGTTTTAGAGGTGGAAAAAAAAAAAAAAAAACATCCCCGGGCACAACAACAAGGATCACATCACACACCTCCTTCACCATAAACACAGGTTAAAAGAAACCCCCGGAAAAACATTAAATCCCACTCGGCTCTGTTTTATGAGACAGTGTAAAAGTGATAGTGTGTGAAAAAGAGAGGCTGCCTTCACACCGTGGAGAGTTTCTAATTTCCTGACAGTTCCAGGCTCGTTGGTATCGTAACGCTAGCCGTCTCCTGAGGTGAGCGGCTCTTCATCTCCGCGTCTGTAGTGTTCTTTAATAAAATGCCATCTCCTGGCCCCAATTCAAAGAGACGAGTGCCCCCAATTTCAGCTCCGAGCCCTGTGATATCCCCGCACTTCTGAGGATCGCAAGCATGAGATATGACAACCTGAGTAACTGTTCCCACTCTGTCTGTACATGACTCTAAACCTCCGCTCAGTCCAACCGCACTTGACTCGACTAGACTCGATTCGAGCGGCTGCAGGAGCATCACGATGCATTTCCTCAACGCTGCAACAGTAGTTATTAAAGACTGATTAGAATGTGTTTCTGTAAAGATCCCCATTTATACCAGTTTCAATAAAGACCTTCGACTATTTTGAAACAGAAATTACAATCTACACGATATATACAGTGTACAGTAGTGGGAATATCATTTTAAAGACCGTACATTTATAGTACATGTGCAAGATTGTATGCTAAAATGAAGAGAAAAAAAAGTCACTATAGCAAATACGCTCATCTTCGGCAGACGCTAATGAATATGAATGAGTATGCAAATACAATGGTCACATGACAAGGTGACAAGGAACCCCAAATGAGTGAAGATTTTTCTGTAAAAAGTTTGCATCTTTTTTTTTTTTTGCAAGCTGGCTGATGGTTGTTTTGAAGAAAAATATAATTCTCAGGTCACATGATCTCAGTGCCACGGAACGGAGGTTGGCCCTAATTAGCATACTAAAAGTACAGGCTGCACAAAACAATTCTCAAAAATAATTATATTTTATAGATAGATGTGCAAGGCCAGGATAACAACATTTTAATGAAGATTCTTCTTATTTATTGCAGTCTGAATCAATCTTGTGCTGCTTTGATTCTATGCGAGTCTACATCTGTCTCTGGATTTGCTTTCTGCTATTTGAATTAAACAAGGACTCATAGGATGGCGGAATCTTCTTTTGTCTTCTTTCCCTTTCAGGTGTCGCCACAGCTAATCATCTGCCTCCATCTAACCCTGTCCTCTGCTTCCTCTTCTCTCACACCAACTAACTTCATGTCCTCTCTCACTGCATCCATAAATCTCCTCTTTGTTCTTCCTCTAGACCTCCTGCCTGGCAGTTCCAACCTCAGCATCCTTCTACTAATATGCTCTTTTGAACGCGTCCAAATCACCTCAATCTGGCCTCTCTGACTTTATCTCCAAAACATCTCCCTCTGATGACCTCAATCTTGATCCTATCCATCCTCGTGCCTACGACCGCATCACAGCCGCGCCGATATTCATCACAACAGCACGACCTCGAGTGTAATATTTCTTAATCATAAACATGTTGCAACAAAACTTAGACTTATGCTCATGCTTGAGGCTGCGTCTCTGTTTATCTAACATTTATTTCTCCATTTTATCTTGCTGTCCTGCATCGCTTTCAAGTTGAAGGTCAAAGAAGGTGAAGGTAAAGGTTTGAACATAAACAGCGACGGGTATTTAGGTATTTTAGTTCTTTAAAGATATTGCATGTCAAGGTCAATCAAAATACAAGCTAGAAACTGGTGTGTGTTTAGCTCAGTTCAGAGTGTGTTCGTGTGTGTAAGTGCGTGTTTTAATCTTTAATCTCAAATTACTTTTTTTTTATCTTATGATGAGAATAACAACTTTGAATAATCTAAATTATTAATGTGTGACACTTTGCACTTTTAATGCTTTCATAACACTTATATTTAACGGTGTTGAATCTTCTTCAAAACACGCAATAAAATGACTCTTAGCAAATGAAAAAAAAATCTTGATTCGAGCCAAATTTATGTCCAACTTCTTAATATAATTGTACGAGATTAATAAACCTATTTCTAGACCACGTGCACTAATTTTAAGCATTAATTTCTAGCAGGAGTAAAATTACATGCCAAAATGAATACTAAAGAAAACAAATTTGTAACATTCCAGGCAAGATTTAGTTCAAACTCGTTCTGCACACACTTTGGTGCCACTCTTTCACAATCTGTAAAAAAGTCCTGGAATACAGTATGTCGCGTGCCATCAGAGAGGAAGAAGAAAAACTCCATAGATAATAGTGATAACCTGGTGATTCAGTACATTCAGGTCGTCAGCTGACTTCATTTTATCGCCACATAACGTTACTGAGTCTCGACCTGAGCGACTGATCAACCCCAGATCATAACACTGTCTCCAGAGACACTTGTACAGTGGACACTATGCATGATGGTGCATCGCTTCATGTCCTTCCCTTCTTACCCTGACACGCCCATCACTCTGGAATAGGATCAATCTGGACTCATTAGGTCACATGACCTTTTTCCATCGCTCTAAAGTCCAGTCTTTATGCTCTCTAGCAAACAGAAGCCTTTTTTCTGATGCGTCTCAATAACAAGTGGTTTTCCTATGGAGACACAGCTGTTTATTCCAGTGAGTTCTCATCACATTGTGTGTGTGTGTGTGTGTGTGTGTGTGTGTGTGGGTGGAAATGCACTATTAAAGACAACTCTGATTTATACTGTTGATTTCTAACCATGCAACTTCACCAAGCGTTTAATGATTTTTTTTCCCTCTGGTCTCTGGTTTTATCCATCCAGGTTTTGATGTTATGTGTTGCATAGTTCTTGGTTCTTAACCCAGTTCCAGTCATTTCAAATCTCCTTAGTTGTTTTCTTTGCTTCATCATATCAACTATCATATGTTTAACGATTAATTGATCAAATGTTGTGAAAGGAAATAATCAATCAAATAAAAAGTTTAATTCCAGAAACACGGCTGTAGTAGAAGCAGAAAAGCACTTCACACTGTACTGTTTATGACAGTGTCAGGCTTCGATTATGTTCAGCATCAGTGGTACAAGTCCTTGTGAACAATCTGCTCCTATAGAGACGTACAGTATTAGAACGACACAATACAAACGTGTCGGCGTGCAAGTTATAGAAAGCTAATCCACACCTTCTGGTTTGAGGATAAATCCAGACTGCGGTATAATAATACATTACATTCATACCCCTGACTAAATCCAGTCCAGACTCCTCCGGGCCCGAATCAGAAGCCCGGTTGCCCTTGAGAGCGAAACACAAACGCCACTTTCATTCTTTATTTATCGCCGACTTTTACTCAGCCATGCTTCAGAGAAATAATTCCAACCTCTCCACATCACCTACAAATAAACTGATTTGAGGAGAAGTGACAGACAAAGGAAGACCAGAGGCAAGTGCATGAAGAACGAATTTGTGATCCAATTACTGTCAGGGTTTCCACTTTCCTTTCAAATCTGACGGAATGAAAGGATGATATGGAGGAAGGGGTGCAATCCGGGGCTGATGTTTTTGCATTTAAATACAGCTGACGAAGTGACACCCAGGGAAATATGTCTCAGTTAGAACTAGCTCATTAAGTTACAGCTGAAACTAGTTAATTAGCTGATTGACGGTTAATTAACTGCGATTAATGACAAATATCCTGAATGAGAGTCAAATATATCTAGAATTTCTCGAAAAACATACAGTACGACTAATCAAATGTTTAGTCAAACACTCATTTTTATGCATTCATTTTCTTGCTCTATTGCCAGATAATTTTCCTAGTTTTGTGCATTTGTTTCTTGAAAGAAGCAAAAATACAATACAATAAACTAACTGTATAAACACAATCCGCCTAAATATAGAGACTTAATAACCTTATCCTTTATTTATTATAATCCTGTATTAACGTGACTAGTTTTGTTTAGAGCAGAATGCAATCCTATATTAACATATAAAACAAAATGAGATTGGATAGCTTTCATGGAGGAGCGTTCAAGTCAAACCGGGACTTGTGATTTAACATCTGGAGATTGAAATTTACATGTACTGTAAGACTTAAGCACAGTACGATGATGAGACTCTTAACCGCAGTAAAACTATTTTAACGTTTTAAACAAGGCCGCATATACATGAATGCCGATCCCGGCCGATGGTGGCCGATCCTTGAAAATTGACGGGTAACTTGTTATTGTCTTGTGGAAGAGACGCTTCTGTCTGTGTGAACTGTACGGACAATCATTCATCAACACCACTTGCACATTACAGGAACTCTGGTGGGTTATTGCCGCTTCCCCGTACAGTCCTGACCTCGCTTTAAGACAGTCCCATTAAAGGAGTTCCCGGGAGGCCAGTGTTTAGACATGAATCAGACAGACAAGTCCGATCGCGGCTGTGACATACTGAGAAAACTTTCTACCTTGATGATGTCCGAGCACTAGTGAAACACTGGGATGAGTGCATTAGTGTAGCAGGGGATTATATAGAGAAATGAAGGGAGTTTTTACTCTCAGATCTGTGTTGTTGTTCTGTACAATCAAAAGTCCCGCTTTGACTTGAACACCCCTCGTACATAGAATCGATTCATCTTTGATGATGTGAAATTATCCATACTTTCGTTTCTTCTTTATTGCAGCATGTTTTTTTGGAAGACCAGGAGAACGCATTACAGCAATCAGTAAAATTCAGCTTGTTTTCAGACAGACACGCTGCTCGTTTCATACCTGTAGGTGTCACTGTTGGTGTTTTGCAAAGCCTGAATTATGGAGCGAGAAGAAACCCTGATTTATTGTGGCACACATTTGAGATGCTCGAAGGCAAGACTGTTTTACAGTTTGTTAAATGTGAGCTAGGACGCATTGGTCTTTCTGACTTTGGGATGATTTGTGCCTGTAGTTAAGTCTCTCCTGTTTCTTATTTGACTTCTTTTTAATCTTCCAGCGTTGTCCTGCTCAAACTGCTTTGTCTCAATTGACTACGAAAACAACAAAAATGCCCTTCAATACAAAATCCTTACTCAGAATCTCAGGAAGATCTCCTCAACCCCCTGAGTTCGGCATGTGACATCAAATCAACATGGCTGCTCACAGACTGCTTGAAGGAGGCATCAGAAAATGGCGTATTTCCAAATAACGGCATTCATAGTTGACAACTACATTTTTCCTCCTGTTGTACTAACAGATTGCAGAGTATAATCAGGCTGTCAGGGCGGGGCGGGGCGGGGCGAGGCGGTCGTTTAGAGGTTAGCACTGTCGCCTTGCACCGCCAGGGTCCGGGTTCGATTCCCGCCTTCTTTTCCTTGGAGTTTGCATGTTCTCCATGGGTGGGTTTCTTCCCAAAGTCCAAATTTGGCGTTCCCAAATTGCCTGTATCGTGTGTATGTGTGTTTGCCCTGTAATGGATTGGCACCCTGTTCAGGCTGTACCACGCCTTCTGCCCTAAGTCTCCTGGGATAGGCTCCAGGCCCTCTGCGACCCTGAATACAGGATTAAGCGGTAGAGGCGATGATGAGAATCAGGCTGTCGGTCTCAAATGTACGCCCGGTGACCCAGAACTGTTACTCGCACACCAAAACTTTGATCAAAATTAAAACACAAGTGACACTTTAACAATTTGGCTTTTCGACATATCTCATTACAGTAAAGGGGATGAATAGTTACAGAATCACAAATTTTACTTTTGAGTTTTAAACAATTTAGAAAACTGTACTCATTCTGGAGACATGGTGGTTTAGTGGTTAGCACTGTAGCCTCGCACCTCCTGGGTCCGGGTTTGATTTCCACCTGTGCTTGGTGGGTTCCTCCGGCTGCTCCGGGTTCCTTCAGTGAATGTGAGTGTGTGTATGTGTGTGTTGGCCCTGCAGTGGATGGGCACTCCATCCATGGTGTACCCCACCTCGTGCCTTACGTCTCCTGGGATAGGCTCCAGGCCCACGCAACCCTGTATACAGGATAAAGTTCTCCAGTAAGATGGGGACTGGTGGTACAGCAGTAGTAGGCTACTCGTCTGCGGTGCCCAGGTTCTGGTTGGGTTCAATTGCCCCAATTGGGTTCAATGCCCCAAAATCAGTCATTGGGGTTGCAGGGCATCCTTAGTGCCAGTCCCAAAAGCCCTCATTTAAAAAGAAATTGGGAGAGCTGCACCAGGAAGGGCTCATCCAGCATGAAAACCTGTGAAGAATCAAACGTCTGGTTCGGACAGTCCGCTGTGGCGACCCCTTCATAGGAGGAACTTAAGCAGGTTACGTTCACATTACCAGCCTGAAGTGTCTCAAATCCTATTTTTGACTGTATGTTTTGTATATTTTGACTTTTTTCTACCTTCGTATCTTACCTTCGTATCTGGTCCTAGATCGGTCACTTATTCGAAACGTGCCGATAAGTGTTCCAATACTATATGACTTTTTAAACTCTTTGCCATATCGCATCCGGTCCATCAAAACAGAGGTCTGATGCAAGCTTTCGAGTGGTGTTTGAAATGCCTTCCTGATTACTATTCTCTACACCCAACAATCAGGAGCGCCATGTAGCATAATAACGTAGAGGACAAAATTCGCCACTTAGGTAAACTATTTTTTTGTCATCATTTATAACCATTATGTGAACAGGAGTTTGTAATGGATAATTCATAGCTCATATATCAGAAATGTGCGCGCACCACGGTGACCTTGTTTCTTACGTAAAAGCTGAGATCTTTCGTGTGTGTGTGTGTGTATTTTCTCATTTTGAGATGCGAAAACCTGGCAATTAATGTTGACAATGTTGACACATTTCCTTTATGGAACCAAATTGACAAAGGAACATCTAAAACCCATCAAAACAAGCTGCTAGGCTGTCCGCTAGGTGACTGAGTGTTGTCAACTCTCAACTGGGTATTGATCTGAGAATTCACTAGATAGTACCTTCGAGCATAAATCAAGCGTGACAGCTTCTTGACTTCATTTAGTTCCATCCATCCATCTATCCTTTGCTTATCCGGATCCGGGCTGCAGGGGCAGCAGTCTGAGCAGAGATGGCAAGACTTTCCCTCTCTCCAGCCAGCTCCTCCATCTCAAACCCAGACGTTCTCAGGCCAGACCAGATACAATCTCTCCATCTAGTCCTGGGCCTGGGATCCAGGAGGCATCTTCATCAGATGCCTGAACCACCTCAGGTGAGGGCGCTGACTTAGAGCTACTCCTGGACCCTTATGAAAGACAGATCATAGGAGAATAGGATTTGCTCAGAATAGGGAAACCGGGGCCCCGTCCTGGAGCCAGGCATGGGAGGAGAAGCTGGTTGATGATCTGGTCCTGACCAATTGGTCCTGGCCAGTCTCAGCTTGGAGGAGCTACATGGGACCATCTTCCTGTGGTCCCATCACCTGCAGGGGGGAGTAGTGAGGGGTCTGGTGCATTCTGGATTGGGTGGTCGATTACAGCCTTGGCAGACCAATCCTCAGCAAGTTTTACACTTTAACACCAAAATCTATAATCTTGACGCGACTCTGGCTTATTCCCAGCCTGAAATAACATTAAAGCACCAATTCCTTACATCTTATATGTGCCTTAGAAGTCCATTGAGTGCTTTCTGATTCCTCTTGTACACCGAGCAGAGGCGTTCAGCTCATAAGAGAGGCCTGAGCATTTTCATTAGTCTTTAAATCAGTGCAGTGCCTACAAATGTGAACACCGCTTATAATTCAGGACACTCATAAAGCCTCCACTTCTGCTTTATGTGCTGCGAACGCCATTCTTACTGTATGTCCACCATTCCCATTAACTAGCTAAATAAGTCTAGCTAAATAAAATATTCATATTTCCGACATGAGGAAGGTTTAATGTGTTTGTGATTTCTGCATTATTACGTTTGTACATCAATTTGCAATAAAAGTATCAGAATAATACATTTGAACAAATAACTGCTTTTTAAAATATGATTTCATTACAATACTTGAGGATCTGGTTTTTCTTCATATGTCTTTTTTTGTGTGTGTAATTTGCATTCATGCTCTTCACATTAGAAGACTGTACTCCGTCAATCAAGCTCTCTAATGAATAATAAGGCAGCTAGACATCTGTAATTCAAGCACTAAATGTTTAGCAGTAACAGACGGTCTGAGACACCGGAGAAAGATGAACATTCCTGACCCAATATATGAGCTATCTTGAGTTTTAAACACATTTTCATGATCATCATGTACAAATCCCAAACCTGTGAAGGTCTCGTCATTTCACAGCTCAACATCCAAACTGCAGGACCTGGGACAGAGATGCGGTTAGCTAGCTGAGTGATCTAGGCTTGTTCTTAGTAGTGATCTCTTGTCATCTATATAAATAAAAGAAAGGTTTTGTCTGTACGTTGGTCAGAAGCCACTCTTTTAATGATATCTTTATGTTTAATACATTGGAGGACCCAAAACCAGCCAGTCTCCAAAAAGTTTCTGTCTTTTCTGTACTGTATGTCTGTCCAGCCAGATTTCATTAAACTTTTGCCAGTCATTTGGTGTTTGCCTGAAGTTAAACCTGCACCATAATTGAAAAAGTCATAGGTGAAAATCGCTCGGGATAAGAGCATCTGGCAAATGAATAAATGAAAATATAAATCAAAATGTTGAGTAGAAGTGAAGTTATGTCTTAAATCGACCGCTGGACAGAATTTACTGAGACTTTTGCAGTCCTTATGTTTCTGCCTGAAGTTTAACCTGCACCATAAGTGAAATCGTAATGTTGAGTAAAAGTGATGTTATGAACAGTTATGTGTGGGATTTAATAATCTACTGTAAAATAATCTACTAATGCG
>JAQMYJ010000011.1:1576407-1595378 GCA_030014305.1 Clarias laeviceps | reverse complement strand
AGAGGTAACAGCATCACCCGGGGATCGAACCAGCGATCTCCGGATGATAGGGCGAGAACTTTACCACTGCGCCACTCGGAGGCCAGAAATCCACTTTTTAATAAGCTGACAATTGTATATTTTAAGTGTAGGCATGGAGTGTAGATGAAACAAAAGAAGAGCAAAAAAAAGACAAAGAAATGGTGTATAAATGACGGTGAATCTGGAGCTGCATCCTCATCACTCGTTAATTAACAGATCCTGAGATCATAGCAGACGCTGAGAAATTCACAAATTCTCGAATCAATGTTGTGTGATATCATAGCAGATTCAGACTGGACGTAATGCATGCTTTGACACATCACCAGTCTAGAGTTTTCTAAGGTAACTGGTGTGTGTATGTGTGTGTGTGTGTGTTTAAACACAGTGTTTAATCGTACACATCAGAAGAATGGAGTGAATATAAAGCTGCGGTTTATCTGTTTAGTTCAGATGCAGGCACTAGAAGGCCGTATACTCATATACTGCATCTAACCATCTATTGTCTTTACTGCTTATCATGAGTATGAGGGTCACGAGGGGCTTGGATCTCGTCCCAGGTAAACCAACCCAGCGCAGGGCACAGGCACACACACTCTGTTTTTTTTTTTTTCAAATTTTGGAAACACCAATCAGCCTACATCGCATGTCTTTGGGATGTGGGAGGAAACCCACCGAGCACGAGGAGAGCATGCAACCTCCATGCGCACAGAGCGGAGGCGAGATTCAAAACCTTATTCCTGTAGGTTTGATTCTCATATCTTGTAATATGGCGTGACACCCACCCACTATTGACTTATTGTTTTTTCATAATCCGCTGACAAAAACAATATAATAAAATCTGGTGTCCAAACTTTTAAACTTTGTTTATTATTATGTTTAATTATTATTGATAATATTTACAATAAATAATTCTTCCTTTACGCAGCGTTATGTGATGACATGGTTGCTTAGGAACATAATAGACAAAGATTCCATGTAAGAAGTATTCCATGGGGAGAACAATGGATACTGGTTTTGTTGGTTTGGCGATGCAGATGCAGATCCAGACTTTAGAACTTATTAGCTTATAGTTTTTTTGTATGGGTATGTAACAGTCACATCAGTGTGTGCGGGTGGTTCGTTCATCCTGACCACTAGGGGCACCAATAGCAACTCGCTATAAAAATCCTGGTTGAGTAGCAAACAAATGTTTCCCAAACCAGGATCCTCTAGAGAAGCAGCAGATACCATGAGGTAACTCAACTGAATCTGCCTCTCATTCGACTACTTCCTCTTTTATTTAAAATAGCAAGTTGCTTTTGGTGCCCCAGGATGAACAAACCACCTGCAGACACCAAACAATGCTCAAGATGTGACTGTTACAGTATATATTTTTCATATTTTATTTTCATTATAGGCGGCACAGTGGTGTAGTGGTTAGCACTGTCGCCTTGCACCTCCAGAGTCCGGGTTCAATTCCCAGCCAGGTTCGATTCCCTTCTCTGTGTGGATGTTCTCCCCCTACTAGTTGGGTTCCCTCGGGGTACTCCGGTTTCCTCCCACAGTGCAAAGAACTGCAGATTAGGCTAATTGGTGTTCCCGAAGTGTGTATGTGTGTGCCCTGAGTTTCCAAGCCCCCCTCGACCCTAAATTTAGGATAAAGCTGTATAGACGTTGAGTGAGTATTTTTCTTACAAGTAAAATTAAGGGGACACAGAATCTTGGTTTGACTTGAACATCTCTTGCCCTATATGAAGGGCATCAAGTCTAACTGCCTTTATTTTTCTTAAAGCAGAATATTTCTGCTGCTCTCCAAATCTCCATCGATTCATGCAACCGTCCGAGTGCCTCCATACACCCTGTCTTGTTGGTGTAGATGCTCCCGTGTTCGTGCTCATAGCGCAGCTCTATTTGTACAGGTGACTTCAAATGGCAGACGGTGCAATTAACCACAGCTGGGGCTTCTGGGAATTATGACAAACCGGACCAGCCCCGGCTGGAATGGCTCTGCCGGCTTTCCCCCGCTCGCAGCTGACGGACTCTCCGGGGATGACAGAGTTTCAAGCTGATTAATTTTAAGTGGCAGAGAAAAGAAAGAAGGTGGGATTAAAAAGACGCGTGACATCGTCCCGTTATTAGCAGAGCATCACGCTGGCAGCCGCCGTAAGCAAATAAGATAAAGCGTTCTGGGAGGGTTGCCTCTGAAATAACATCGCAGCGGTGTGCCTTATAACAGCCACGGAGGAATTTTTCAGCTTTGTCATGAGGCGTTTTTAACTAGTGGGGTGGCAAAGCAGATAAAGGTGTTGTAACTAATGATGTAAGATGTCGTTCATATATTATATTCATTACACTGTTTAAACAGGAAAAAAGTGATGCAGTGGTTATTTATCAAGCACAAAAACAAATATGTGATTTCATACAACCATTTGTTAATAACTTAAATGTGCTAAGTTCATTGATGTAGTGTATTGTGTAGAAGTCTTAGGCGACATCGTTCTTTGTAATTATAGGAAGCAACATATTACCTGATAGACGACTTGTCAGATTAAAAAAAAAAGGCTGTCAGATTTTAGCTGGAAATAAGTGACAATCAAAGGCTCGCAAAGAACTTACAGTAGTCAAGACGCTCCAACAAACTCTCATTACTCCCATAAAACCGCACAAATTCAACCTGGAACTTCATCCATTTTGCCATTTTTAGATGCAAAGTGTCTTCATTTGCCTTTTTGTTTGTGCAATGCTGTAAATATGAGGCTAAACAAGATTTGAATTATCTTCTATCTACTATGTATAACGAGTCGTCCCAAAACAGGACAACAACAACCGCAACAAAACAAACTGACCTGAATCGATTAGACACGTGGGAAACAATCTTGTGGTTAAGAGATTATTACTGTGAGATCTCGGGGCCGTTTCCTACTTTCTCAAAATGTATCCAGAACCAGTGATCATAGAAAATTAAAAAGGCCCTACCTCCAGATCTTCTTCAGAGTTCGGTACAGTGTGTTGAGTTTCAGGAGAAATCCTGGGCATGAAAGAAACTTTCAAGCTTGTCTAAATTTTTAAATATAGAAGGAAAGGCTCCTGAAGGAAAAGAAAAAGTGCTGGAGTTCCAAAGTTATTCAAAGACGGATTGTAGCCATATGTACTGTATGTGGTTTGTGCCTCTTTATAATAAGTGACCGAATACAAAAGATATGGCAAATTCCTGGTGAAGTGTTGACATGGAGAGCTTTGAGTTGTCACTACCGGAGCACTCGTAAAATCATCTGATATTAGGGTTTGAGCAAATGTGCGAAAATTGCTATATCGCTGAGTGCTAAACTGCTAAATAGTACGCTCTAATACGCAGATAGTAAAAAAAGCCCTGTCTTTTGTTTTTGTACTTATGAATATCAATAAAATAGTGCATATTCATGAGCGTAAAAAAGATGGAAATAAAGAAATTTGCAACAAAACTATGAGAGGTGGATTTATAGCGATTTGCAAAATCATACACAATTTAAACTGATATAACAAAAAACATTTGGTGGTATTTGACATAATATTTTGGTATTTGCGTTTATTAACATTCTTGTGATTTAAAGAAACCATGAACAAAATATTTTCATCATCAGTTTGCAATACATTTTGATTCTTTTTTAAAGAAACAAACAAAAACGTTTTTTAAACAAAAAATCTCAAATCTTTTGCATTCAAATGTATCATGTACTTTTATTATTTACTATATTATTATATTTATTACATTTTGTTTTTCCAAAGCCTAATTCTTACATCTTTGTCTTACATATGAACGGCTAATTTCCGGATACATGGATACATTCACCAGAAAAGTATTAAATCTGCAAATTCTTATTTCTCTTCAGCATCTATGAAAGCTGGTAATAATAATAATGAAAAAAACCTACAAATTATTTACAAACTTTTCTGATTAGTGGCCATAAAAAAAAAAAAAACATAATGGAAAAAAAAAAAAGATATACAATACAATGATGGTCAATAAAGCGTAGGAGACATGTTGTCCTTGATGTGCGCCGCTGTGCCAGTTTGTTCAAAGTGTTATGTGTATTAAAAAAAACAACAACAACAACAAAAAAAACCCCACCAACAAAGTGAATTGGCTTTGAGTCTCGCTGCCTTCATCCGTGAGCTGTTTGTACTGACTACTGTCAGGAGCCCGAGCTGGAGACGGGGCTTTCATTAATGCCAGAGCTTCAAGAGACGCTGAGATCAGTGCCACATTATTCACAATGACAATGGCAGACAGAACTTATGCTAAAGCTATAAACAACCTTGGAGTGGAGCACAGCAGCCATGTTAGGTCCTGCCTTTCACACAAGTTTCCGTCTGAAAGTTTATGGTTGACTAAAGTGACTTTTTTTTTTTTAATGATAATAATAATAAATAATAATAATAAAAAAACAGCTTTTGAGGTGTGTATGGACTCTGAATGCTAATGCGATCATCCGTTATTGTCAGGATTCATTCTCTCTCTCTTCTCTCTTTTGATTTTTCCTGTACTGTTCCATTTTTCGCTTTCAAAGCTAAAGGGAATAGCTCCTACTTTCGCTCGTACTTTTATCACTGCTCCGGCGGCGGAACGATAACTGGAGGAAATCTGCGCTTTAAATCGAATTTGCGCAATAGGGAATCTGCTTCTAATCCCAAAGAAATGAAGACAAGTTTGTGAAAATTATTCATTAACCTCACCATAGGCATTCCTGAAAGAGTATCTTTAACATTTGGTAAAATATCTGCTGCACTCGGCTGTCGTAATTATATAGGGCATAATTCTCGACTTGTTTCTCCAGAGAAAACAAGACAATTAAAGAATAGTACTCCGCTCTCCATGAAGTCACGGGTAATTGCGTAAGACAATTAAAGTTAAATGTTCTTGGGAAGAATCTAATATGGAACGTGGCTTTAATTAGTTGCGAATTTTAAACTTGAATAAGCCCAGTTGTGGAGAACGAAATGAAGTATCTGGGGTTTCCTTTGGAAAGGAAAAAAAAGAGAGGATGATCAGACTAGCATGACTAGCACTGAGACTTTGTGATCAATAAGGAGATTAGATTCCTCAGGACGTTTCTCCGGAGTGTTTCCATGGCTCCGAGCTACACGAGTAAAATCCTAACACAAGTTCCAGCACTTTCAGGTCAACTGTTCCTTGATGCTACATAATTTTATGTTATGATTTTTTCCCACCTTTAAAAAAAAAAAAAAAAACTTTCAAATAAACAACAACAACAACAAATCTTACAAAAACATCACAGTGGGAAATCCTAAAGAATCAGAGGAAGGCTGTTGATTGGATTTTAGTTCGATTTTATTTTATTTTAGTCTAGTTTAATGTCTGATTTGTCTCAAGCAGCTACATTCCTTTCCTGAAGTATTAGAAACTACTAATAGTATATTATACACATCGAAATGCTGTGTAAACAACAACTCTGTTGTTGATTGTGTAAATGCCCTGTCAATCATCTGCTCAACCCCCCAGCCCAGTAGGTGGCGATATTGTGCCAACCGGTCACAAACTCACAAAGATGAAAAAAAAGAACAATCTATGCTTCTGCAGAATTTTGGAATATATCTTAAATAAATTTGTAAGTTTTAGCCAATTTAAGAGTTGGACCTGTGCCTAAATATTTTTTAAAAATGTGAAAATCGAAAACCCATGAACAAAAGAGTGACTAAATCGCACAGCTTTATTAAATACATTTAAATAAGTATATTATTATTGCTATACTTTGCTGTCTTACTTTTGGATTTTCTCATTTTATTTATATCTTCATCATGAGCTAAAAATGGGACGTGATTAAAATCCTACCTGCACCTAGTTTCGAGGTTGACTCAATCGGAATTACCAAGTGCAGGAGAGACTTTCATTTTCCGTCCCAGCACAACATGTGGTAGAGAT
Organism: Clarias laeviceps; assembly: GCA_030014305.1. NCBI lineage: Eukaryota > Metazoa > Chordata > Actinopteri > Siluriformes > Clariidae > Clarias > Clarias laeviceps. Next base: position 1,589,458 of record JAQMYJ010000011.1, on the reverse strand, counting down.
GAAGAAAACAACAAAAAAAAAAGAAGTTAATTATACAGGAAGGGTTTTCACTTTTGATTGTTTTTATTACGCTGAAACTTGAAATACACAGCAGGTTTAATTAATTCACGCAGCGCGAACTGTAGAGTTGCTAGGAGCGGGGTGTGACTCTGATCAAATGAACTCGATTACGTCTTCCGGTTTGGGTCTTGTCATATCTTGTTATAATATATTATCAAAAGAAAGACATGTCTCCGATGACAGATTGCGATTTTCCTAAAAAAACAAACAAACAAAAAAAATTATGTATTGAACGTATAGCTGTATTGTACAGTACATTATGTATATGTTGTATATATCAGTTTCCTGCTCGTATATCCAGGCTGGTTATCGAGGCGCCTCGCTCAGTATTAATCATCAGCTTCCCCGTGTCCTTCCTCGTGCTTCGTAGGTTCGGCCGCACAGCCAATTCAAAGTGCACAGGCAGACTGATATATTGGTCATTTCAGATAAAGAGGGCACTCTAATTGGTTCGGGCCTAGCGATGCCTCAGAGGTGTGTGAGATAGCAGGTCTCCGGTTTAATGATGATGTTCAGACTGGCTGAAGGGGAGATACGGTCCCGGTGGTATCCAACATTGATTTGCTTTGTGTTTGCCACATGAGATACTGAGAAGGAAGGATACCTTCACTTTGGAGCATGCATGCACACACACACACACACACACATTTATCTTTACTGAACTACATTTGTGGCAGATTTACAAACGTTAAGGTTACATTCATATTATTAATGTTCACATGAATGTATTTGTCTTCATAGGGCCAGGGGTAGCTCAGTGGTCAAGATGTACTGCCTCTGATTGGATGTGAAACCCCAGCACCACCAAGCTTCAGTGGTTAAGGCAGATGCCAGATGGAGCAGATGATTGGTCTACGGTTCGGATCGTCCCAGGTTCAAAGCCCACCACCACCACCAAGTTACCACTGTTGGGCCCTTGAGCAAGGCCCTTAACCCTCAACTGCTCAGGTGTATAATGAGGTAAAACATTATATACAATGTCTGGATACAATCGTCTGCCATAAATATAAATGTAAGCTTCCTCTGTGGGGCCCTTAAGCAAGGCCCCTTAACCGTCAACTGCCCAGATATATAAATTAGATCATTGTGAGGCTCTTTGGATTAGGATGTCTGTCAATATACTGAAAAGGTAAATCAGGTAGGTGAAAATAAAACCGTTTCACAACAATGCAGAAAGGACGTTCAAGTCAAACCAGGACTTTTGAATAACAGAACACTGTTCTGAGAGTAAAATCTCCCTTTATTTCTGCTAAACTAATGCACTCATCCCAGTGTTTCATTAGTGCTTGAACACCATCAAAGGTAGAAAGTGTTCTCAGAACACTGTAGCTTCACCTCTGAAATGCTGGCCTCCCAGGAACTCCTTTAATGGCCTGAACATGTGTAAATGTCTTGGAGTGAGGTCAGGACTGTACAGGAGATGTGGCGATAACTCCCAGTCAAGTTCCTGTAATGTACAAGTGGTGTTGGTGAATGATTGTGTGTACAGTTCACACGCACAGATGCGTCTCTTCCACAAGTTATCTGTTGATTTTCAGAGGATCAGGCGTTCCAACTCGCTGAATGTTCACGGGAACGACTGCATTGGGCTCCGAGCCACATCGGCCGGGATCGTCATTCACGGACGTAAGGGCTTGTTTAAATGTTTTAATGTGGCTGAGAGACTCATCACCGTACTGTGCTTGAAGTCTTCTCTAAATGTCAATCACTTTTATGCCTTCATTCACAAGTCCCTTTTTGACTTGAATACCCATTGTATTTACACCGAACCACGGTTCGAATCATTCGTATCCTGCTTGAAAAATGAACACCATCGTCAGGACCTTTGATGTACATTAGATAATTAAAACTCAATCTAACCTGAAGCTTAACTACAGGTGTTTTTAGGATTTAAAGGAACATTTGCAGTTTTATTAAATAAGAAATGCAGAGACCAGCCGAAGGTCTCTATAAGGTCAAACTGTTAGACGTTTATAACCTTGGGTGGACTAAGGTATAATCTCCACAAAGTTATAACAACACACATATGAGACAGGTATTACACCCACCCACACACACACCCAAACACACACACACACACACACACTCACTCTGAATAATACATTAGACCTGGTGGACAGTTTGCTCTTGACTCAATGACAATTTATACTGGAGGGAATGTTCTAATGTGCAGGAGAATAATCAGTGTCACTCATTAGGACTCCATGTCTATTTTTGCCTGTGACCGTTACATTAAGAGACTAACTACACGCTGCATGTGGGGATTTTCTGATGATGGAACTCTTTCAGGAAACAGGGACAAGAAGTGTATATAGAGGTCGTGTAAAGGAATAAACGTTTTTCTTTTTAAAAGAGAAGGCGAACTTGTGAGCGTGATTGATGTCTTTACGGCGCGAGGATTAAACACACAGTATGGCCCAAATGCCTGGGGCCGTCTCCAAAGATGTATTTAAATGTAAAAGTAAATGCTCAAACTGACAGCCTGACGGCACTTGTGTATACGCTGAATACAAGAACGTTTCTTAATGGATCAGAACTGCTGATGTTCCACGCAGAGATGATTTCCTCCTCTTGTGCAGTCAATGTTCAGGGTCAATTCTGATAGACTACTGACTCAGCCCAAAGACAAACACAGAGTGATGTTACTTCTGGTTCTCGATGTTTTTTATTGTTAGTTTAAAAGCCACCTTGGGTCTGAAGTAAAATGAAAAATTTTAAATCCCATATTAGGACAAAACTCATACAGTATGGTTCCAGATGCTGTAGACAGCGGCTCCAGACTGTATACATAATACAAGGGGAGTGTTCAAATCAAACCGGGACTTGTGATGAATGAAGGAATAAAAGCATAAAAGGAGACTTCAAGCAGAGTAGAAGAAGAAATGTGAAAATGTTTTAAAGAAGGCCGTACGTCTGTGAATGACAATCCTGGCCGAGGTGGCTCAGAGCCCACTTTACATTCATCCACATCCCCCATACAGTCCTGACCTCATTAAACCATTTAAGGAGTTCCTGGGAGGCCGGTGTTTCAGATGTGAATCAGACAGGCAGTCTGATCATCAAACCCCCCCTGTCCTGGTTTAGATCTTACCTTACCGGTCGTAATCAATATGTCCAAATAAAAAGTTGTAAATTAAGATCACTTATAGTTACCTCCGGAGTTCCTCAGGGATCTATTTTGGGGCCACTTTTATTTATGATTTACTTACTTCCTCTTGGTTTTATTTTTAGGAAATACGGTATCAATTTCCATTGCTATGCCGATGACACCCAATTATATTTATCTTCTAAACCTTCTAGTTCTTCTCCTTTACCTGTTCTGAATGAATGTTTATCTGAAATTAAAGCTTGGCTCTCAGGTAATTTCCTTAAACTTAATAGTGACAAAACCGGAGTTTTACTAGTAGGTACTAAATCAACTTTGGCTAAATCTGATTGTCTCTCTTTAGTTATTGACGATACTGAAATTTACCCATCTCAACAGGTCAGGAGTCTGGGTCTCATTCTGGACAGCACACTCTCTTTTGAAGCTCATGTTAATAACATTACACGTGCTGCATATTTTTATTTGCGTAATATTAGTCGCCTTCGTCCTTCTCTTACTAAGAGCAGTACAGCAATTTTAATTCATGCGCTGGTCACTTCACAAATTGATTACTGTAATGCTCTTCTATCTGGTCTTCCAACGAAACTTCTCCGCAAACTTCAACTGGTCCAAAATTCAGCGGCTCGCGTCATGTCCAGGACTCCTTTAGGCGAGCACATCACTCCAATTCTACAGCAATTACACTGGCTCTCAGTCAAGTACCGCATTGATTTTAAAATTTTACTTCTCATATTTAAGGCTCTACATAGTTGGCTCCTCCGTATCTCACCGATCTTCTAAACATTTACACTCCTTCTTGTTCTCTTAGATCGATTCACTCTATTTCTCTCGTGCCGCCGCACATTCGCTTAAGTACAATGGGAGCGAGAACTTTTAGTTTTGTGGCGCCTCGGTTGTGGAACTCGCTCCCCCCCAACATACGGAACAGTGACAGTCTTCATATTTTTCAATCCCGTCTTAAAACGTATCTTTTTACTCAGGCTTACGAGTGAATTGCAGCTTCCTTCTTTTTTTCTTTTACAGTATGTGTGATGGATGTATTTATGCTGTAAATTTTATAATTTCATTTTTATATTGTTACTATTTTATTGGATGTTTGCTGTAAGGTGTCCTTGGGTGTTCAGAAAGGCGCCTTTAAATAAAATGCATTATTATTATTATTATTACTGAGAGAACGTTCTACCTTGATGGTGTCCAAGCACTAGTGAAACACTGGGATAAATGCATTAGTGTATCAGGGGATTATATAGAGAAATAAAGGGGGTTTTACTCTCAGAGCTCTCAAAAGTCCTGCTTTGACATGAACACCCTTATGTATCTTCCGATTTCATGGTGCAGGTTTTATCTGTGAACTACATTTTTGTTTATATAACACGCCTCTCTGATTTGTGCTTGTATGAGTGCTTAGGACGGTCTGTTTGATAAATATTTATAAGAAAAAGAAATTTGCCATTAAAATAGGAGAAGAAAAGTAGCAGGAAGCATGAAGCCAAATTTTTCAAGACAAGACCCACAAAATATTGGAGGAAATCTGCATGTAAAACGAATAGGAGGTTTTTCGCTACACCACTGATCAGTGGGAATTTGAGCACTCGGGCAACGCCGGGTATGAGAGGAGCAACAGGATCGTCACAGAAATGGAATTTGGGAAATGGATTTAATGGTTGGATTTCTGAGAATGAAAAAAACGAAATCAGACGTTAAAAAGCATTTCAAAAGCAAACACATCCGAAGCCAAGCCTCTCTCTTGGGATTTATTATCTGTTGTCGATTTTTTTTCCTCACAAGAGAAAACATGGATAAAACTTTTTATCATGTAAATATCGCTAATAGCAATGTGCTGTGATTAGGATTTATGAAAATATACACTACTGTATATGCACAAAAGTATTTGGACAAACCTGTTAATTATTGAATTCAGGTGTTTTACTTAATCAGGCCCCTTATCCGCAATGAAGAGCGATCTTAATGCTTCAGCATACCAAGACATCTTGGACAATGCTATGCTTTTTATTAACGTTGCAGCAACAGCTTTTTTGGCCCTTTTCTATTCCAATGTGACTCCGCCCCAGTGCACAAAGCACCGACTATAAAGACATGGTTTGATGAGTTCAGTGCGGAAGAACTCGACCGGCCCCAGCATAGAGCCCTGATCTCAACCCCATCGAGCACCTTTGGGATGAACTGGAATGGAGATTGTGAGCCAGGCCTTCTCGTCCAACATCAGTGTCTGACCTCATAAACACTCTACAGAATGCATGGACATGAATTCCCAAGGAAACACTCCAACATCTTGTAGACAGCCTTCCAAGAAGAGTGGACGCTGTTATGGCTGTAAAAAGGGGGACCGACTCCATACTGAAGTATTTGAATACAGTGTCATTGCAGGTTTGGCCAAACACTTTTGTCTATATAGCGTAACTTGATATTATTTTTTAAGTTTAGATTTGGATTTTCTTCCTCCATAAATCCACATGAGTTTCATTTAAATATAATAAGATATGATAAAACACTCAAAGAAAGATTTTTTTTTCTAATTGGAAAAACCTGTTTATTTTGACAGGTGATTACCACCTGCTGAAAAAAAATCTTTATCAATGTTTATATAGGTTTATATCAGTCATCATTAAGGGTCATGTAGCTGAAAGAACATTCATCCATTTATTTTATATAGGAGACAATCTCATAAACATTGGGGGTGAGGTGAAGGAATTAGCTCCAGTCCATTCTAGGACACATACACACCAGCACAACCATCTTCGGTTGTCAAAACCTTGCAACACTATTAAGAACAGATTGTTTTTGGAATTAATCTGACGAAAAGGTGTTTAGACCAACGTTGAGTACGCAACATTTAGGAACAAATGCCTTCAACACAATGTTGGAAAGACAACATTCGTTTTTTTTAATCTCCCAAATAAAATCCATATTGTACTGTACATGTAATGCTCATCCTACTGATATTACTGTTTTCTTTCAGCAGCTAAGCCAATGGTCTGAGTGGGTCTCGAACCCTAGTCTCAGAAGTAAGACCACTGACTACCATCCACCGGTCCACCAGGGAAGCAGGACTCGAGACCTGCTCAGTCCATCGGGTCTGGTTGGTTGGTTCAAAGTCATTTCATCAAAGCCGTTCTAACTTAAACTAACACTAAACCTTTTACCAATTGTGTCCCAACATTCATAATGATGTGGCAACGTTTTTGACCAAAATACTGTAGATTCCTGATGGGACATGGACAGACGCATTCACACCCTCATTCACAGCTAGGGGCGACTTCGGGTAGCTAATCCACCCACTGCATGTTTCTGGGAAACGGAGAACCCAGAGGAAACCCACAGGCACGAGAAGCACGCATGAGCTCAGGATCGAACCCTGGATCTGCGAAGCTGCAACGCTCTTATTAAAATAAAAATCGACACAGTCTGCCACATGAACTGGTGCCTATGGATAGTTACCCCGCTCTAAAGGTTCATTATCGTCCTCTCTACCTCTGCCAAATCACCCAGACATTTCCCCTGTGTTTCCCACAGCGCGACACGGCGTCTCAGGAGCCTGCCTCGGCGTCACACCGAGAGCGAGCTGACAACGTAATGAGACTATGGAGAAACTAATTTGCTGTGATTCACATCCCCTCTGACAGCTCGGTCTCTTCTCAGGTTCTTCACCAGACACTCCCACTCAGACACTTCTGCCAGTGTGTTCAGACTTAGTCTGGCTTCAGAGTTGATTTTTTTTTTCTTCCCTCGTTTGACAAAAAAAAAATCTGCTTTTTGTTGTAGGGTATACAAACACAATTTAGAAAGGAATAATTAATACCGGGCCTGCTTCTTTTTTCGCAGGCTTTTTAGGCAAACTAATTGCCTTCTAAGCATGTAAATAGTCTGCATTATTTATCAGACGAAAAAACAGGAAGACATTAGTCGGTGCAAATATTTACCGATCCGTTATTCAGCTTGTTCAATGATGTGCAAAGAGGCAACAAAATGAAACTGAGATGACGAAAATGACCATGTTTTGGTGTGATATTTCTCTCTAGTGCCATTCCGTTTGGTAAAGGTGCCAATGATGGCTTAAGAATATGAGTTACAGCACTAATAATGTTAGAGTTATACGTAGTAATGGATTAGTGCACAGGTGGAATATTTTGCTCTTTTGATGTGATAAAGGTCGACAAGTCTCTCTAACACATGCACGCACGCGTGCACACACACTCAGTCAGTCAGGTCAAGAGCAGATCAAGGTGGAATAGAAGTGTGGCTTTGACAAGGCCCGATCCCTCATCGTGAGCTCGGCAGACCACGCTGACCCACCAGATGAAAGGAAGCTGGACGCTGCGTTCATGAAGCAGTGAGCGCCGATACGAGCTGACATGAGGTCTGGCACAAACCCAGACTACAGACATGAAACGCCCTTCAGTTGTATAAAAAATAGCAAAATGGAATCACAAAATAACTTTTTATTAAGAACAGAAACCCGCGTGCTATCACGATATAATCGTCTCTATATGACATTACCACGATATCCAGAGACGTTCAAGGTACCATAGTGGTTACCACTGTGGCCTCGCACCTCCAGGATCGAGGGGTTCAAGTCCGCCTTCGGGTCTGTGTGCTCCCCATGGCTGGGGGTTTCCTCTGGGTACTACGGTTTCCTCCCACAGAGTGAGTGAGTGCTTGTGTGCCCTGCACCAATTATACAGTCTATGATTCTGACTCTGTTACTGTCCTATTCTTTTTTTTTTTTTTTTACTAAAAGTGGGATTTTGAGATTTCAAGCTACTTGTCTGTGGGACAGTCCGTCCTCTGAGTGACCAACATTCCAGCCATGATTAAAAATCATACACTTTTTAATTTCTTTGGAGTTTTTCTTCTTCTAGTTGTACTTAAACACAGGCCTGTTCCAAACTGAAAAGAAGGAAACAAATAATTGTCATAGTAATGGCAACAAATATTGGTGTATACATTGTAATCATAAAACTTTGGGCGTGTCTGTTCACTTTGCATTTGATTGGTTGTAATGTTTTGGACACCATGCACAATTAATTAATTTATGTTAACTAATGTTAGCTCAATATATAGTGAAAATCATTTAATTTTATTTTTATTTTTAGCAGAACGAGATAAAAGGACGAAAAGATTTCGACATTATACAGGATATTAAATATTTCTAAATGAAATGTCAAATCTAGGAATTTACAATTAATTAGAATTTAGAGATGATTAGAAAGTAATGACACACCTCTCTGACTCACTCACTCAGTCACTCACTATCTGTGTCAGCCATGTGGATATTAGCTGGCCGATTGTTTCTAAAACAATGATGCCAAAAATGTAATATTATTATTTTTCATTTCTTGAACCAACAATTATTGGGGTTTTAACTTCAGGTCAGCAGTTCCTGATTAATACCTTAATATATTAGTAATATTATTACACCCTTCTCTACTGTAAAAATCTACTTTTCTAGGACTTTACCAGTTCTGGATAATTAAAAAAAATAAATAAATAAACAAGCTTGTTTAACAACCAGGAAAAACGAGACTTCCAATACACTTACTGATGTTAGACGAATAAAGGAAGAACGATACAGGAATGCGCGATCAATTAGAATGCAGTGTTAGGAGTGTAGTTCCTCAAAGAAAAATAATCCATTAGAAATTAATAACTGACTCGTCTCGAACGGCACTGCCGTCACCTTCCTCATTATTTGCTGGAAAAAGTAATCACACGACTCATTACTTTGCTTCTACCCTCTATACTTCCTAAACGCCATCCACATCGGTATCAATGGAAAGTACAAGGATGACAATAGTCCTTTCAGCTCCTTATTAAGCAGGAAATTGGCAATTACATTTGAAAGGGGTATTATAGCTTATTCTGTCTGTAAAGCTTAAAAACTACCTCCGATATATCCGAGAAAATGTTCAACAGTAACCTTGTAATAAAATTCAGCTTTATGATTAAATTATTTAAAGATTACAGAGATTTGTGACACGAGTAAACCCTGTTCTGTAAATCCCACATTTATAACGCAATGTACTATAAATATCATTATTCCAGAATTGAGGTTTGTAAGCAGATCAGATTTTCAAAGAGAAGAAATTTAATTCAACTAATTTTATTAACTACTGTACATTCTATTACCTCTAACTATTACCTCTATTAACTATTAGGTTTGGCATTTTTTAAATCAAAACGCACTCCCAATTAGCAAATCGGTTTCTGAAAGCAAAATACTAAACTCTTTGAATAAACTTGTGCTGTTTCTAATTTGTGATTTCACTTTTAGAGGCTTACAAAAGGCTATAATAATTCGTGGAGTTAAAACAAAATGTGCGATTTGAACAGATGGCGTGTGAAAGAGACACAGCTGTACAGTACAGATGGAAATCACTTTATGTTTTCATGTAGTAAAAAAATGCTGTAGTTTTTACTGTAGTAAAAAAAATGGCAGCCATACTTGCCAGACTAATGCTGTTAAAAACAGCAAATGGTTATAAATGTAAACAACTTTACAGAACATCCTGTGAATTTTACACACTTTATACTGTAACTGTAGGTTACAGAATTGCTTAACATCAAAAAATTTTATTTAAACATCTTAAAATAAACCCACTATGAGTTCAGAACTTTGGGTCGTTTTCCTATAATTGTGCATTAAAAAGTTATTACACTAACTGTCAACCCGCAGTACTGAGGAGAGAGCAGCTGTCTGACTAAACCCACATTCACACCCAGTCACAGAAGCACTTTCAGTAACAACACACATCTGATAACGTTATGTCGTCTTAAACAACACGCCGTCTCTGCACTAATCACTTCTAAGTCGTTCTGAACCGTTACAGCTATAAAGCTAACTAGCTTCTAACACAAGGCTCAATCCCTCTCTAACCCCTAATCAAGGACACTTCATGGTGTGTAGAACAAGGGATTGTACACCTTACATAGTGCACTCGCTTTCCATTTAACACTATTTTGGGATTCAATGCCAGAACCTTAAGTCGAATGAGTGGAAATATAAAGTAAATCTCAGTAAGTTTCTCAGGACTGTCCACCACCTCCATGGTTATTTCTCCTCACCTTTTGGCTACAGAGTACCGGTAAGAGTTTAAAACTACTTTCACCCCTAGTAAGTACACTAATGGTGCTCACTAACAGCTCCGCCAGTCTCGGTTAGTTAGTTCCTGCCAGGCACGGAAGGATATGTGTTGGTAACAAAATAACTGGTTAAATAAAGAAAGAAATCATAATCTGTTGATAATAAATGGTGTTTGTGGAACTGTTGGATTAAAGCAATATCACACTCGAGATCATTAAAGCTGTGATGACATGGTAGCTCTCTTTTATTTCTCTTGGTTGCAATAAATAAGGCAAAACAAACAAACATCTTTGTTGTGTGACTAAGAAACTTTAAAATGTAACCTTAATTAAACATATTAATAAAGAAACCACTGCTATATCAATCAATGAACATGAACATAGCACAGGTACGACTGCAGGATGTCTTCCGGACCCACTGAACCCCAGGCGTCTTCAGTACCTTGGCATACGAATACCTCGCCTCACAAATGTTTGTGTTAAAAAATAAAATTTTGAAAAGCATCATGCGAAGCATTTCCTGCTTACGAGTAAACGGACCGAGCTGAACAGAATGCCGTCTACGTTACGCACACGTCCGGGAGCCGTTCAAAACTTGTTTGCATCAGTGGAAAACCAAACACAGAGAGTTAACATATTTTTGTGTGTTTTTTTTTTTTTGCATGTTGTGCAAGATTTAGTGAAGACGTAGCACCATGGCTCCCACAAGAATGTTAGCATGGATGGTAGCAAGAAGAAAACGGCGCTGCTTTCAGTTTAGTTTAGTTTTTAAAGCAGCCGGTGCCAAGAGGAACAATGAATTAAGCTTAAGTGAGGTTTAATGTCTATTTATTTGATATATTACTCCATTTATATGTTTTTTTTATGTTTTGATTGTTTTCATGCAAAAACATGATTATAATGTTGGAAATATATTGGTAATATTTTTGGGTGGCTGGATCGGATTATCTGCATTTACATTATTTCCTATGGGACGATGCGTTTCACAATACAAGATTTCACCTTAAGTACTCGCCTCCGGAACGGATTAAACTCGTATTCTGAGGTACCGATGTATCATATTTTTGTGAAAATGATCTAAAGACCTTTTAAGTAGTTTTGAGTTTTAAAGAGACAACCTGCAGGCTCTGCATCTTTACTTTTCTTTCCTGACAAAACTTTATACAGTCTATAGATATAGTCTTATCATGTTGAATGCTTGCTGAACAAATCCTGGTAAATGAGCAGTTACTATAGAAACGCTAAAAAATAACAAACACTGTGTCACTTCAGCAGCTCAAACCCGCTAAAGTAGAACACGATGCCTGGAACATTGTCCGAATTAACCTTTGACTCTTCGACTTGTTTATCCAAGTGCTGGTTGTGGAGTCCTTGTCATACGGTAATGAGCAACACGGCAACAGCGTGACCTCGTGACCAATAAAAGCAGAATATTTTTCCTATACTCCAGAGCACTCACCCTGTGACTATCACAAACAGAGATCGATAAATCTCTAATCCTGTAAAACACAACCGCACACTCTTCACACATCCGTGATGATTTCTGTTCCCCCCGAACAAAAAAATATATTAATTAAAATAATAAAAAAATATATATCTTGCTGCGTTTGGAGCTTATCACTTATCTTATTAAATTAAAAAATGAAAGAATGAAAGGTAGCTCGGTTAGAACAAATAGCTGAGAGAGAAGCTAATCTCCAAATCAATAGTAATAAAGTGACTCTCTTCAGCCAATTTGGGGAAAAAATAAAACCTTTCTGTTAAACTTTCCCAGGAGCCTCCAGTGCTAATTACTCTGTGGCTTCTATATTAAGATAACACACACTTTCTTACTCTCTGTCTCTCTCGTTCTCTCTCTCTTTCTCTCTCACACACATCCCAACACAAGTCTCAGTGATGATCCATTGCCTCTACATATGTCTTTCTCCATGGTCCTGAAATGAAAGTGCCAAGCCTGATGGATCTGCACATGAACTTTCAGCTTCCAGGAAGTGGAACTCACTCGTGTTTTAATTCTGCCATGTCAAACCCTAAAACTATTACACTTGTTTTAATTCATTATGACTTCAGCACAAAAGGTGACTTCGTGACATTATACGTTATCGCCTCATATATTATACAGATGGGATATGAAGGTTCGAGAAGCAGTGGAGAACTTTCCATCAAAAAGAAATTCCAATCTGGTGAGCAAGAAAAGGAAAGTCTGTGTGAGCTCAAATAATCAAATATGGTTAGTTTGGTTATTTTTGTAGTAAATCATGAGTGATAATTAAAGGTGTCCTAGATCTAAGTATAGATTATCCAATTTAGTTGGAACTGCCCTGGAGAGATAATAGATAATGTTCTTCTAAAAGATTTTCTCTTATCTGTTCATGCAGTGATGGTGTTCAAGAGCAAGTTTGTGTGTAGTTGGTGTGAAAGCCATCGTGTATGATTTACAACTTATTGACTTAATGATGTGGGGGCGGAGTCATCCTGGATGAGACCACACCCACCACAATGGTAATGTATCATCTATATAAATAAAAGAAGGTTATATCTGTTACATTGGCCAGATCTTGCTCTTTCAATAATATCTTTACATTTCATACACTGGAGGACCAGAAACCAGCCTCAGAAATATTGTTTGCAAAACTGTACTGTATGTACAGAATGTAATGAATCTCCTGCAGTCCTTAGATTTTTGCCTTAAGTTTAATCTGCACCGTCAGTGAAATCTAAATGTGGAGTAAAAGTGATGTTATGATCAGTTATGTGTGGGATTTAATAATCTACTGTAAAATA
>JAQMYJ010000011.1:1537796-1550905 GCA_030014305.1 Clarias laeviceps | reverse complement strand
TCACAACCGGCAACATGACAAGATGTTCCCATAGCGTTTTCACGCAGCATCGAGTGTAGCCTTTGAAAGGGAACTCAGGCGCAAGCTATGGGTAGTGACTCAAAATATAAGGTCATTAGTTGTTCTGTCTGTGATAGGGTGAGAAGTCATTGGGTTATCATTATTATGCATGCCTTTTACAAATTGTGTATTAATAAAATATAAGAAATCCAAAGAAGGTGCAATTGACTTCGACATCTCTTGTCTGCTTTTGTCACACGAAATAATCTTGATGAGCTTTGCACTTCAAAAGCCTCTTCAGTTGCTTACAAAGCGAATATGAGGTCTGACAAATATCACCTCACACATCCGATAAGGAGTCTTTTTTGAACGATTCCACTTCATTTGAGAATTAATTTACAATAATCTCCATGCACATGATATGAGACAATCATACTGAACCAAACTGAACCTTTAATTACATATATTCATGCTGACTTTTTATGGAATAATGTATTCGCTCTCCAGAGAACTCCAGAGTATTAAACGTTTTATTGTTATACACGGCCAAAACACAGTGTTGATGCTTTTATATGTTTCAAAATATAATATATACTGTAATACAGGGAATGTCTATGCCAAAGAAGGTACTTCTGAAGTTTATACAATATGGATGTGACCAATTTTGCTTTCCTAAAAAAAAAGGAACTTTTTCAGCGTTATACTGTCTCGCTTCAAACAATAACCATTTAAAATGCAAATTATATACATTTCTTTATGAATATTGATACTGAAATTGGTAGATTCTAGAAGCACATGACCTGTAAAAATTGCCCCCCCCCCAAAAAAAAAATAATTGTAGCGTCCGTAACCATGTCAAATTCATGTTGCAATATCTTAACAATTTTGCATTTTAGAATAATACACTTTTTCAGGTTTCTATCTTTTCATGTGAAATCTAAATGGGCCAAGTTTCATATCAATGACAATTAAGATCATTGAAAGATTTAAATTAAAATAAAAAAGTTACGGACACTACATAAAAGGGCATGAAATTTTATTTAGCAAATTTTTATCTGATAAAAATTTAAATGTGTATTCATATTTACAAAAAAACAATGAAGCATGGAGCAGGAGATAAGAATCATTATTATTCATTTATTAAATTATTAAGTATTATTAAGTATTATGAAAAATGGTGTTATATGATCGTATCTGAGAATTCACTTTTTCACCTAGGTGAGACACTTTTTAGCACAGATACCATGTTTTGTCTGACACTATATTAAAAGAGCGTCATTAAAAAGTCACTATTGAGTCTGTTAGCGCGACGATCCTCTTTAACTTCAACCGTCTCATGTAGATCATTAGCACCTGCTGATCTTGGCAATATGTCTGAACATTTGGTCCAGATTTCACTCTTTTCTGGTCAGCTAAGTCACTGTTTTTCTCACCTCTGTCCAATTATTCATCAGGAGCGGTTGAGAAAGTATGCTTATAGGGAAAACCTGAGCAGCAAGTCCCCCCCCCCCGCCCGCTAAGAATGTCTCATTTATTTGGAACGCCATCGCTAGCTGAGTAGCAGCTGCAGCCGAATCCGTGGACCTTTATCACAAGCTGGATCTTTGTGTCTGGTTTTAATGAGTGCAATCACTGGAAATGAGTTTGAAAGACAAGCAAGAAGTGCCAGTTTGGAGGTCAAGTGCAATGACTCAACTCCTCTGGCTCTGAAATCATGAATCTCATTACAGACTCAGAGCTTTCATGAGACACAGTGATAGTTCATTCATCGTCTATACGCTGTGTAGGTATTCTTCTCATATCAGCAAAGTGAAGTGATCTCTTCAACAAATGTTATTCTCCATCAACTCTTCATGTTTGACAAATGTTAAAAAAAATCTCAAATTAATTCTAATACATTTCTGAGTATGAAACTGGGAACGGGAAAAGTAGTGGATATTTTCTATACACTGTGTATTTTACAGTAAAATGCCAGCAGCTGTGTTTGCAAGAACTTCGGTCGAAATGCACAAAATGGTGTGATTTTATGTCTACTGTAAATTTTATAGTTAAAACCTGCTGTTTGTTTATGGTGTGTACAAACAACAACACCACACACACCCACACACACACACACACACGACCAGATTACAGTCTATCTCAATAAATCTTATTCCTGGAAGACCACATGCCCTGCATAATTTAGTGTTTTCACACCCACTACTATTAGGAAAAGACTGATAATTAGTTAATTAGTTAAATCAGGTGTTCTGGGAGCTCAGAAAGCACTAAATTGTGCAGTGAAGTAGTTGAGAACCGGAGTTGAGAACCAATGCGAAGCAAGCTTACATTTTTTTGGGGGTGTTTTTTTTTTTTTGCATTTTGTTCAAGATTTAGTGAAGACATACAGTAGCACCATGTGTCCCAAGTAAGTTATTAAGGACGGTAGCAAGAAGAAAACGGAGCCGCTTTCAGTTTGGTTTTTAAAGCAGTCGGTGCCGAGAGGAATCATAAATTAAGGTTAAATGAGGTTTAATGTCTGTTTATTTCATATTTTACTTCATTTACATGTTTTTTTTTCTAAATGTTTTAATTGTTTTATATGCAAAAATATGATTATAGTGTTGGAAATTGGTAATATTTGTAATATTTTTGGGTGGCTGGAACGGATTATTTGCACTTAGATTATTTCCTATGGGAAAATGCGTTTTGAATATGAAATTTCACCTTAAGAACTTAAATTTGTATGCCAAGGTACAGCTGTAATTAATTGCAAAGTTGATTTTTACAGTAAATTACCAATAGCTGTGGTTGCCAGAATTTCACTGAAATATATACAGTATATACAAAACTATACAGTTAAACTCGTAAAGCAAAACAAAAAGTTCGTGTAAATTTTACAGATTAAAAAACTCTCTCGCTCACTCATTCTCTATAGCACTTACTGTGTCCTGTGTACAGGGTCGCGGGGGGGTCTGGAGTCTTGGGAGTATCTCAGGAGACTGAGTGAGGTCACACACTGTGGGCAGAATGGGCATACTGTATGTATGTGATATGTATGTGATTTGTACCACACTGTACGTGTAGGTTTTTCATCCATTTTCATTCTCTTTTGATTGAGTTATGAAGTCCATGACATACTGCACATGAAAATAATAAGATGCGATCAGTTGCTATGTTACTCTTTTATCCATGTTAGCTGTACTACTGCCATCAACAGTGGCATGGTAACCATGTGACTGCAAAAGATCAAAGTAGAGAAACAAAAGCAGTTTTTTTCTCTCATCACTGTGTCGTGTTATTCTGCACAATCAAAAGTCCCGGTTTGACTTGAACACCCAGTGTACAGGGTATGGGCAGTAAATATGTTCAGTAGTTATAGAAATAGTTATTGACTAGATATCAATAAGCATTGTACGTTACACTATTGTAATAGAAAATTCGTTTGCATAATGAGATTATACGTTATAGGTGAGTATGACGTAGTGGTAAGATGTGATTGGGTTGAAAACCTGCGGTTATTGGTTTTATTGGCAACTGGAAACATACCTGCTGCATTGAACGGTCAAAAGTGAAAAACCTAAAAAGTTGCTTTTAGAGTGTTGACGCTGAACGATTGAGCGTTAAAATGCACTAGAAAGTAGCCTATAGCGTAAGTCGCGTGTAACAGGCTTTCAGCTTTATTTTGTTTTGAGGTTATGTTGTTATTAACACCGTCATAATACGACGAAGTCTAATGTCACGAGCTGCTGCTTTCGGGCAAATTCAGGGAACGAGTTTTCGGTGAAGGAGTGTTCGTGAAAAGGTGTATTTGCATATTTTCTGCATGACTTGTGAACTGAGAGGTTTATTTGATGGGCTTTCTGCCATTGCATTGGAAAGGCCACTGTAATCTCGCTGACATGTTAAGCATTTCATAAAACATTGACCTTTGAAACAGTGATTGCTTGATATTTGCAGTGACAAGTAAACTGCTGCTACAGCACCGCGGACTATGAAGCAAAATCAATGTAGCATAGCATAGACATGTTTAGCAACTTCAGGGTAAAGAGGGCAGGAGACCTGTTCGCCCCTTTGCTTTTTAGCTCCAACCTGTAAATGGAATTATGATTGACCCTTGTGAAAACGATGCAAGGTCAGGCCTGGCTTTTAACGTCGACCTCAAATCGCTACGCAGACCGGATTCGTACCTGTAGCTTTCAAGAAATCACGAGCCGATTCCGCAGCTGCTCTTGCTGCTATCACTGTCGTGGAGACGAGTGCACAGAGACGGGCGCGATTGCTCAGAGACGCTTAATAATTGTGCCCTCGTGTACAGCTGTGATGGATTATAAGACTGCGATGGTACGATGTACGATTTGTTTCAATTACGAAATGAACTATATGATTTTATTTCCCATCAAGGAAATTCACGACTGGAGTAAAGACACGCTAATTGTTTTGTTTGCGTGATTGTTATTTATAAGCAAAAGAATCCAACTGCCTCATGAACTGATTAGAATGTATGTCTGAGCGCTTTAGGCATTTAAACGATCACATCAGACAATTAAATGAATTCACATTGCGGCTCAAAAAATGCAGCGGAGACTCATGATTATAGATTTTGGTGTTTAAGGATGACGTTAATAATGAAACAAAAATGGAATAAAAAGGCTTTTATACTTTGCTTTCATGCTATTATCTTGTGAGTTTTATATACAGTATATTTTTTAAGAGCAGTTCTGTAACTGGCAATTGAAAATCAACAATATACTCATTTTTTTTTTTTTTTTTGTGTTATACATGTAATACAGAAAATGTGCCCCAAAAATGGACATTTTTCAGCTTCTCGCTTCAAACAATAATCATTTAAAATGCAAATCATTCATATTTCTTTGTGAGTATTGATAATATATAAGATTCTAGAAACATACTGTAAATGTAATTGTTGCTTAAATTAAAGCATTCTGTGGAAAATTAGGTTAATGTCTCAAGATCTTAATAATTTAACATTTTAGAATAATAATAAAATAAATAAATTAATTAATAAAAAAAAAACTTTTTCAGGTTTATACCTTTTTTTTTATATGTGAAATCCAAATCGGCCAAGTTTCATCTGAACGACATTTAAGATCGTTTAAAGATTTTAATTATAAAAAGTTACGGACACTAAAACATAAAAGAGCCTGAAATTCTATTTAGCAAATGAGTATTTTTTTCTGCTAAAAATGTAAATGTGTATGTATATTTACAAAGAAAATGAAGCATGAATCGGGAGATGAGAAGCGTTAAGTATTATGAAAAATGGTGTTACAGTATATGATCCTGTCTGAAAATTCACTTTTTAGCATTTATACTGTCGGCCACAACATGGTATCAACTACTGTATTCTACAAGGTCATTGTGAACAGTTTGTACTTTTGTTTAACTGTATTCCTCTATATAGGAGGTGTGTTTCTCAGAGCTAATATGATTAACCAGGGTTGCCAGGTTTCAGGAAAATTCCCATCCAAGCTACAAGTCAAAAACCACGGAAAAAAGACAGAAAAAAATATCCCAAAAAACTTAGCCATTGGAAAAGGCAGATACACTTTCTTCTTGCAATTACATTTATGCAGACGTCCCTAAATGGGACTGTACATCATGGACACAATGCCTTTGCTTACATTTAGCCTTTGATTACAGTAATGTAAGGCAATTATTTTATATAAAAGAAGTTAATTCTATTTTCTTCTTCTTGGATCTGATATTAATGTGTTAAATCTTCCATGCTGCTATCCTCCTATCTCCTCTTGCATCTGTTCTTAAAGATGCTAATGCTCTCATGCTCACCTTCTCATTCACTCTTTATCTCTCTCTCTCTCTCTCTCTCTGACTTCCTGGTTCATCTCTGAACACCTACTGTATCTAACTTTCACTTCTTTGTTCTTCAGGATCTCACCAGGACATTTACAATAGTTTATGTTCTTTGTACTTTACAGGTAATTTGTTAGATTTAATTCCAATCATTTGCTATTAAATATGATCTTGGCGGTTGTAACCTAATCCCGTTTGATAAGAAAGATACAGTACAACCCTGGCAACCATGTAATAACCTGGTTATAAAGCCAGCTATGGGCAGCGTGATCCCCGCCCCAATGGGCGCCTATTTAATATCACTTGTTGCAGTTCTGATTGTGACCACTAGGTGCAATAATAACTATACGGAATTAACTTATATCTTAGTTCGCTTAACTGTCAAATAACATTTTTTAAATTGAGAGAGGTAATGAGAATTGTATCGGAACTTTAAATGCATCAACATTTTGTGAATGTCTGATGTACACGTTCGCTCGGAGCAACCTGCCGCTGACCTTCAGTATGAATAGACCATACGAAACGGCGCACTGTGCAGATTTCCGCTTTGCTATTTATTGTCCTGTATGATTCTGGGCCACTGACTGCTTTTTCCATTTACTATTGAGTCCTGCTGAGTGAATTTAGGAAGGAGAGAAGTGCGGAGTGAAGGATGGCCGGATGTCGAGGATACAGAGGAGAAACTCAAGCTGAGATGTCTTAAGAATGGAGAGCTCACACACACACAGTTCTTTTCTAAACCTGTCATTACAAAAGAATACTGCGGGACACTTTAGACGGTTTGGTGGTTAATTTGTCGGATGAATTTGCCGTCTGTGCAGACTTTATTCCAGAAGGTCAGCATTATATTAAAGATTTTCAAATTGACATGAGTGCCTTAACAAATAATTAAAACATCCTGCTTTTCACATAGACCAGCGCATCCAGACATGGCTTAATGGAGTATACAATAAATGCGAGAATACAAATGGAAGCCATTAGGTGGTAATACCTTCAAAGCCTCCTGTGTGAATAAGTATTTCCTATCCGGCTTTTGTGGATTGCGACTCCTGTTTGCTGAATGCGAGCGTTATCACAGGATGCCAAGAAAATTGACTCATTACACACGGACTCCTGCAGACAGCAAATTACGTCCTTTCCCATTTACCTCCAAGGCCTTTATCAGATCTTTCCCATTTGTATAAAAAAAGTGAATAAGACAGAACTTCTGATCGCACTAAATAGTCATCAGTTCAACCTTGAACATATCTTGCCTTTAAAAAAAAAAAAAAAGCTCCCCCTGCCACCATGCTTGGTAATATATTTTTTTATCTTCTCATACACGCAGAAGTGCATAAGCGTCATTTGTATGGTGGTCACGTGGACTCATCGTCGGAATGTCATTAAGAAAGTATGGAGTGTAATCTCGCTGGTTTTAAATGTACAGAACAGTTTTGGGTCTTAGGTTCGGTTTAGGCAGATTACAGTGGAATGTTAAGAATAAAATAATAATAAAAAACTCCCTTTTTTGTCCAATCTTTGTAGATTGGCAACCGTTTTAAAGGGAAGTCCTGTTTTCTGCATTATGATTGGCTAGAAAAATGCACTTCTATAAAGGGGCATTGGCATTGATTAAAATTTAAAGATACAAACAATGAAAGTGAGCATGTTTACATGCACAGTGAAGCTGAGCTACGATTATAGCGCAAGTAGACCTTTAACTTGGATTACTATCCTTGTCCCATTATATAAGCACTGCAGGGGAATCGATTTATTGAACCGAATCGATTATTGCCTCATGAATTTTCACCTTAAGAGCTGAAATTTTGAAACATTTCTGGCGTACAAGCGAACGAGCTGATGTAGGAAATTGGTAATATTTTTGGGTGGCTGGAGCGGATCATCTGCATTTACATTAATGAATTATTTCCGTATGCTGAGGTACCACTGTACTCTGAGTTCAGTATTTCAAAATCCAAGTAAGTCCAATTTTAGTCAGGTTAACACTAACATGATTAGTCGGACTTACTCAACGTCATGTTAACATAACTTGTTTTAAAAGAAATATAATTATAGGGCCTTGACAATTAAAATACGTACAGTATTCAATATATGTTCAGGATTTCAGACAAAACCAGTCCAAAAGGACATTTAATTCTTCGATATGCACTGGAATATGCTATGGCGTATTTCAGATTTGTTTAGACTCAAAAGGTGAAACATCTCAGACACTCTGTAACATAAAGTTCTCCTTTCGTCAGCTTTCCTAACTTGAGTCAGTGGTGAAAATGGTGGAGAAACACTCTAACCTGACTAAAAGCATTGCCCCTGTAGTAATCGCTCACTTGTGTAAAAGTAGTCATTTAAAAAAAATGCTGGAGAACTACTTCACTTTAGAAATGTCTTCTGTACACGTCTACATCTGAGGAACACAGTTCTGGAACATTAACACTAGCTCACCAAGTGAACAACGCTGGAGTGAACAGCACGTCCGCCATCAACGATACAAAGAGCTGGATAGATAATTTATACTTAGCTTTAATTTATACTTGGTTTATTAGCTTGCTAGATCACTTTACTAGCTAGCACGCTCATGCTAAGTCAAACACGTTTCAAGTTATCCTTACACATTATCCTGAGCGTTATCTACAGGCTTTGAACACTGAAAAAGTGATTTTAAGTTTAATATAGAGGTTTCCTACTGAAAATGATAAAAACATCTGGCACACTCGCTCTACAGGTTAGACATTGAGTTAAGCTGAAATCTCTATGGGTTTTCGGTTGGCTCAGGCGTAACTCTGTGGTTAAGGTATTGGACTGTGTTTTAGAAGGTCCCAGGTTCAAATCCCATGACAACCACCCATGCCCCTGTTGGGCCCTTGAGCAAGGCCCTTTCAGCCTTCAACTGCTCAGACGTATAAAGAGTCGCTCTGGATAAGGATGTCTGCCAAATGCCTTAATGTAAATGTGTAAAATAATTTTCAGATTGTTGCATTTAAAACTGAAGATGATGAACTGGGTCAGGGAAACCACAGTAACAGTAAAGCACATACGAGTCTACATCCTCTACAGCACATGCCGTTTGCACTGTTCCACCCCTGCACTAAACCCCTCATTTAGGTCAGACCGGTTTGTTTGTCGAGCTACAACACGGCACTCTGAATCACGACATATACCGAGTGTACAGAAAGAGATGAAGCGCGCTTCAGAGCAGCTTTTTATCCTTCTGTACACAACAGACTCAAGTCACTCTTCTGGAGAGACTGACATCGAACAGCCTCATGTGCAGCTCCGTATTGAATCTTCAGAAAACACAGAGATCATTTTAACATCCTCTGAGAGCTGAGATTTCCTGATAGATAAAGCGAATGTTTTACCATTTCATGCAGAAATTATGTAAAAAAAAAAAAGAAAAAGTTTTTAAAACTGCATGTGATAAGAATTTTCACATTGTACTGTATTTAAAAAAAATTTATCTGTCTGTCTATCCAACTATCTAAAAAAAATACACTTTACCTTTGGGATTAATCTAAACAAAAATGTTAAACCTTCAGGCTTAAAATAATTAATGTTAATGACCAAAAATATTGTAGGGTTTAAAAAACAGGAAAGAAAAAAGAAAATTCTATCGGAACAAATAAATAAATAAATAAAATTGTAAATTTGTAAAGGCTAAAAGCTTTTGGAGTCAGGTACAAAATATTACAGATGGTACAAATTTAATTGGGATTAACCCTTGAAACTCAGAGCATTTTAGCCATTATTTGTTTTATTGTTTTTTTAAATAAACATACTGTATATAGGGCTCAGGATTGTGCAGTATAGAGTGACATATCCTTTTTTTTTTTAATATGACGAACTGAATTTAAATGACTTTTAACCAACTATACAAACATGAGTACCATAATGTAGGCCAAGAAATAGCACAGAGACACATGTTCACGTGTTTTTATGGTTGTTTTCGGTTGGTTTTATGAAATAATAATAATAATAATAATAATAATAATAATATGCTCATCTTGCGATGTCATTCCCCTATTCTGGTAGTGGTAATATTTACACTTTATAAAAGAAATAAAAACTATTGTTCTAACGGACATATCCAAAAACCCATGTCTAAAACCTCTCCGTTATCACACACCGGCAAGGCATCCATAGAATCAAACATACTGTATATACACAACCACTCAGATGTTTGGGATCACTTGCAAAATTCTTTGTTTTTGTTTAGTGATTTATTTTCTACATTCTACAACAGTGCTGGGGTTTTCAAAACTATGAAATAAATATGGAATTCTGGAATTATGTAACAACAACAACAACAACAACAGTCAGTTATGTTAAGACATGGAGGACAGTTCCTGCAGGAACAGTATTGTGTCGAGTGCATTTGAAAAACCCATCGAGCTCCATGATGATGAAACTGTCTCTCTTGAAGACCTTCCCAGGAAAGCAGGACCAAAACTGAGCTCTGCTACAGAGGAGAAGTTCATTTAGAGTCACCAGCCTCAGAAATCACCAATTAACAACCAGCACCTCAGATTAGAGGCGTTATGAAGCTTTACAGAGCAGAAGTAGCAGATAAACATCTCAATATCAACTGTTTAAAGGAGATTATTGTGTGTTTTGTATAAACGCCTTCAGCATTGTTTTAAAGTGACCATGGAGTTAGAAAGTGATCCCAAACTTTGGAGCGGTACTGTGTTATAATTATTATCATTTTTTTTTATTGTTATTGCCCTATGCTGTGTTTCTGGCACAGATCTGGTTTCAATTAATTGTCCGTCAGCATGGACATCAAATCTTCGTCTTCCTCACCAACCGCTGCACGGCTACAAAAGATCACGTTAGCGGATTAGGGCCACAATAAACAATTAATTCTGACTTTAATCTCCAAATTCTCCTTTTTTTCCCTCAGAATTTTGACTTTTTTTTCTCAGATAAAACCTTCTGAGATTAAAGGCAGAATTGAATTCTGAGAAAAAGTCAGACCTCAAATACATTTTTTATGTTGGTCCTAACTCTCTTTCATAGAAGAGTTTCCTGCATGAGCTTGTATTAGTTGTCATTCCTGTCTTGTCCCCAAACCTGTCTCGTCACTTGTCAATCTCAGGTGTCAATCTTTTTAAAAGAGTGTCTAACGTGTTGCCTAGACGATTTACCTCTTGTTTATGGTTCTTGGTTTTGACCCTGTTTTCATATTTATTTTTTCTATCATGTTTTTGGGACTAAATGAAACACCCTTTACCTGCGCATGCATGCCACACAAATACACGACACACAAAGTGAGACGTGATGCATCCTGTAGTGCACGAGGGTTTCCTGAGACGTCTCTGAGCCGCTGTACACCACGGCACTACATCACCACAGCCTTGTTAACACCTGATACTCAAACTCCAGCATGAATCACACAAATGTTCCCTCGGAGGCTCGGAATGAGCATCCGGATCCCCGCAGCTGATCATACAGTACGCGGTGAGGCGGCGAAACACGCGGGAATTCTGCCCGACCGTAGTGGTGGTGGTGGTGATGGTGGTGGTGCTGCTGGTGACTGATTAATGAATTTCACTGGTGCAGAACACGAGCAGCCATGAACATGTGATTTATGTGCTGCCAAAGAAAGAAAGTGAAAAAGGCCATAATGCCATCGCCTGAGAACAAAAACATGCTGTCAGCCTCCTCCATAAAGATAAGGTACATACATATACAGTACAGGTGTAGCAAAAGTTTTGGCACCCTGTGCAGAATGACCCATTTTGTTGAATTTATTATTGTTTTTTTTTTTTTTAGATGAAAAGAATGAAACACTTCCTCAGATTTCCTTCAGAAGACAGAAGTGCATTTCATTTCCGTCTGTTTGAGGAAACTGGTTGACGCCATCGCTGCCTACAGTACAGCTTTCATTTTCCTCTGTAATAAAATGTACAATTTGTTTCAATTTCAATAAATGTGTATAAGTAATATGGACTTTTTAACAAATTTGTACGTTAATGTTAATGCACGATTGCTTTATATTTGATCCATGTGCAAAATCCATAAAAGTGGCAAATGTAATGGCAAGTAGTAATGTTTGGGTCATCACTTAATAATGAACACTTTGACAGAAATCACCGTTTAAAACACATTTTATACCACGCTACACTCAAAAAAATAGCACTTTGGTTAAACATGATTCAATAATGTACAGTGGTTCCGTGTGATTACACGTGTTACTGTAAACCAACTTGAAATATTTGTGTTCATTTAACATGAACCGCTAACTTTGATCGAACATTATTTAAATATTTCGATTTAACTTCATTTTTTTTGTTGAACTTCAACTATTCATGCTATACAAAATTTATTTCTTGATGTTTATCCTATATGTTTACATCAATTTCAATGAATCCCATTTAGTCATGTTACTACAACTAGATGTTATACCATAATGAATAGCAGCCCTATTTTCCCTGCTTTAGTGACCCTTAAAGACGCAGAAAATATGTAATACATCCTTTTTATTAGGGAAAAACTTATAATTTACACACTCAAAAAAAGAAGAAGAAAAAAAGGGTTTAATTAATTTTTTATTGTCAACAAATTCCACACAATTGACTTTAGTAAACTCAACTAACATTTATAAGGTCCTTTATTCACAACAACATTAATGTCACAAGCATTTTAATAACAATTGGCACTGTTTGAAATGCAGCACAGAAATTGAGAAATTGAGAATATTATGGTCCAACAATACAAAAGACATACTGTACACAATTTGCAACATATTTTTTTTAGTTTTTCTTTTCCAACTTTACTGTCAACTTTGACACATTTAAAGAGGGGGGGGGGAATTATGTTTAACAAAAAAACAACAACAGTAAAGTTGGTTATCTTAAACTTTTCTTTCAACTGTATTCTGGACATGTTTTACATAAGAAAAAAAATCATGTCACCCACAAAAATAGAAGAAAAAAAAAAAGGTTCTCACTGTATGAATCTTAAAAAAATAAAAATTTTAAATGAAAATGCACAACCTTGTCCTTAAGGTCAATAATACCAACTAAACATTAGTTCATTTACCATATTAACATAAAATTAACATAAAATTAACATAATTTACCCAATTTTTTTTTGCTATCACATACGAACAGTTTTTTTTTCTGCAAAGCCTAAATATATTGCATCCGAAACAAAACAAAACATCCAAACATTTTCAATAAGTGCAAAAAATGCCTTCATGTGGAACTCAACAAACTCAAATGCTCGATGTTGGTTTACTCATAAAGTTTGTTTTTAAGCATCTGTACCTTTGGTGAAAGTCTGGTAGCATCCAGCTG
>JAQMYJ010000011.1:1516468-1535175 GCA_030014305.1 Clarias laeviceps | reverse complement strand
TTTAATATAGGCTATAGGGAATTGCACGCAACATACATGGATTTTTTATTTAATTTTGTTTTTAATGACCCGCCCCGCAAATAAAGTGACAATTTCTTTACCCGCCCCAAACCGACCCGCGGGGTCCGCGGGTTACCAGACGACTCGCGCATCACTAATCTGTATAATTACTGTTATACCACTAATGTACCTCCCAGCCCTTTTATCAAGCATCTTATTACAATGTTGTTTTGTTGAAACCACAGATATAAGTTAAGATAACATAAGTATTACTATATATAATTATAACTTCAAGCTAAAACATTAGGACTCTCTAAAACTACAGAATTAGGCCAAAGTTAAATACCATATATATTATCACATATAAAAATATGTACTGGCGAAAAAAAAAAAACTAATATCTAAGGAAAAATCTTACCTTTTTCGGGTGTTGACCTCCATCTGTCAAAACGGACAGAACTGCAGGGGGGAACACACGTGGTCGGAGAGTCAATTTACGCGGGTGTAGTTTGAATTGTCTTGCTCTTCTATTTCATTAGCGGTTCATGACAGCTGGGGTCTCGCTACTGCCCCCTGCTGTACTGTATGAAATGTTGACTTAACATAAATGGTTTGTGTTTAGACAACGTATTAGGAATTTGTACGGTCAAGTTGAGACAAAATTACGTTAACCTTAATCGAAAAAAAAACATTTAAATTAACAAATACGATTATTATGAGAATACTGAAAGTAATTATATTATGTAAAGTGCACAACCTGCCTTTTAAATTTTTTTGAGCGTACTGTAATGTACGGTATGTGTCTATCATTTTTTTTTGAAGTTTCAACCACAATTTCTTTCCAGTTCTAGTTCCTTGAGGCCGGACAGCCTCTGTACAGATTCAGCCAGAAATGAGCCTAATTTAGACAAATGTTATAATTGGGATGAATATCAGCCTGATCAAATGTCATTCAATCTGCAGTGTGAGCCGGGTCCCTGCACCTGATTAATCACCCGAACAACCAATGATTTGGCTCCTGGACAATCAGATGGAGTTCTGGCGTGCGCTCAGCACCTCACTGTCACATCAGCACAATTACTGAGGCAACAACATAAAAACACAGCATAGACAAGAGGTCGCAGTTTGTTGTGCGATACTAATAAATTGGACAGACTTAGCTTGGGATACTAATATAGTCCCCCATCACGTCACGTCAGAAGATGTGACTTCCTACGTCTTCTGAATCATTTTCAGGTCTCATTTTTTAGTTTTTTTTAAAACAACTTAATTTCTCCTCTCATTTGAAGATTTACTGTGCAAAAGTCTTGAGCCTCCTCATTTCTTGATATTAAAAGAAATTAAACGATGTTGATTAAATGAAAGAAATGGGAACAAATGTATTACTGCGACAGGCTGCAAAGTGCCTAAAGATACAGTTTAAATAATGGTTGTTCATGTAACAACCGCAGCAGCGACCTCAGTTCCCCTCTCGTCTCTTCCAACCACTCAGCATTCAGCATCAGCAGTAAACCTATCACCAGCCTGATCATCTGTCATCATCTGCACCTGTTTCTCATTGGGTCAGGACTTAAGCAAGTGGCTTAACAAATACAAAGCATTCCTCTGAAACTGTCCAGGTAGAGGGACAGGACTGAAACTTTATGGACTTTATGGCAAAAAAGTCCTTCAGGAAGCGTGGAAAACTATTCCTCAAGACTACATTAAAAATACAAGAAAGTCTGGAGTTTTTGAGGCAAAAACTAAAGATATAAGGGGGGTTCAGACTTTTTGCACAGTACTGTGTATCTTGTTTTATGGAACGAACCTCCTCAAGGGTTGACTGAAGTGTGAAGAGTGAAGAGGTCTTTCAGAAGACTTTATGAGTAAGTAAAAAAAAAAAAAAAAAAGTAATTCTGTTGTTGAAGCTGATATTGTTTCTTGAATGACCGTGTCCCAAATTTCAACCAAGAACAGAAAGTGTAGAATACTGTACAGTGCTCACAGTTACAGACCTGAACATCACCTTGGACAGATGAGTCCTTGGACAATTTCTGTTCCAGGGTCAAAATTTGGCCTGAAAAATATGAGTTCATGCACCCAAACTGCCAGGTGTCAACATTTCAGGATGTTGTTGGTGGTTATGTAATGATGTGGGGGATGTTTTCTTTGGACCCTCAATACCAATTGAGCATGGTTTGAATCCGAATATCATCATTATGATCATGATTTAGCATATTATAATGGTTTACGTCCAGCACAACACCAGCAGCTTTGCCAGTCACCAGATCCGAATCCAAAAGCAATCCAATATCTACAGTACAGCAGAACTGGAGATTCACAGCATGACTGTGCAGTTGGCAAGTCTGCAGCAATGTCTTTAACATCTTGTGGAATCTGTCAACCCAGGTTTTGTACGGGCATTTTGTTCCTAATAATGTGTCCAGTAAGTGCAAATAATCCAACATGAAATGAACACCGACTTCCTCACCAGAGAAAGCTGCATTGCACATGCATGAAAGCTCTGAATATTACCCTCTCATTGCAGGTTTATGGTTGGCCGCTGCATGCTTCTTCATTCATCCGGCCCAATCTTCTCTGCTCAGCGCTTTTTTTTTAGCGCTCCCCGATGGGGGGAAAAAACCTTTTCTGCCTGTCTAAACCTGCAACGTGTTCTTTTTTCGTGCGTGGCCACATTAAGTTTTGCACATTACCCATTGTGCACTGCAGGGTGTCACTAGAGATATATGGATGGACTATGGAGTAGGCATTTACTAGTGGGGACTGGTTCCCCTGGAGAGATTTTTATGGCCCTGAAATGTCTGTTCATCATGAATTTTGCATGTAAGACCAATCAAACCACGTGGTCAAGCTGGCACAGCGTAGTTGGTACTGTATGTACAAAAGTTTGGACACACCTTCGAACTCAACATCTTTTGTTTAGTGATATACAGTATTTTCTTCATTATAGAACAATACTGGATATTTCACAATTATGACACAAAACAAATGGTATTGGGTTATTAAGTAGCAAAAATAACTGTCAGTCGTTATTTTAAGACACGAAGGACAGGTCTTCTGGAACAGTAACGTGTCAAGAGAATTTGCGAAACCCTTCAAGCTCTATGATGATGAAACTGTCTCTCTTGAAGACCTTCCCAGGAAAGCAAGACCAAAACTGACCTCTGCTGCAGAGGAGAAGTTCATTTAGAGACACCAGCCTCAGAAATCACCAATTAACAAACAGCACCTCAGATTAGAGCCGTTATGAAGCTTTACAGAGCAGAAGTAGCAGATAAACATTTCAATATCAACTGTTCAAAGGACATTATTATGTATTTTGTATAAACGCCTTCAGCATTGCTTTACAGTGAGGAAAAAAATAAAAATCAGGAACGACCGTGGAGTTAGAAGGGGTGTCCAAACTTTTGACATCCACTGATGCTGAATTATTCAGGATATTAATTAACAAAGAGTTAATAATGCTGTTGTCATTATTAATGCGATCAGGGCATTATTTACATAAATCAGAGCACTTTCAGAATAATATACTCCGGCAATATGGAGCAAGAATGTAAATCTTCTGTTCTTTTGTTGGGGAAAAAGGGTTCATAAGAACACCATAGACACAGTAAAGCATGGTGGTGGTAGCATCAAAAGCATTCATAGAAGTAGTCTTTGTTCCAATTTCTTTAATTAAATCTACATCATTTAATTTAATTTAATTTAATTTAGTCTGAAGAAATGAGAAACATTTGCACAGGACTGTATGTCACTGTCTTTTTGCAAATGATACTGGATTGTTAAACCTTATGGGGAAAAAGTGGTTGCACCAGGACAAATTGGAGAAGAATTTTATCTCATTGGACAGAAAAACAGTCAGAATCTGCAAATATGGACAAAGATGTCAAAGTTTCAATATGACTCCGCCCCTAAATGCATAGCCGCAGTCAACCTAGCAGGGCTCGCATGCCTTTTATAAGGTTTCTGAATCGAATCCCAAATTGTCAGAAGTCAATCAGTGTGATCGTTGTAAACTTGGGGAATTGAAAGTGGTCTGCCAAGCGAAACAGGCTGAAATTGAACCACAATGCGGCAAAAAGCTAATTACTTTTTTTTTACCAAAGATATCTTGAAGGTGTACTCGCCAGCAATGGCTCTGCAACAAACTGCAAAATTTTGTGGCGTTTTAAAACCTTTTTAAATCCTATGTATGTTTATGCTTATAGATATATACTTTTATTAACAAATAAATAAATTGTTTGTGTGTTCATTTAAAGTGAACATATGGTCCTACATGTTAACTAGCGGCAGTGGTTTAGTGGTTAGCGCTGCAGCCTTGCACCTCCAGGGTCCGGGTTCGATTCCTGTCCTGGGATCTGTGTGAGTGGAGTTTGCATGTTCCACCCGTGCTTGGTCGGTTTCCTCCAGGTACTCCAGTTTCCTACCACAGTACAAAGATTCATGGTGATCCCAAATTGTTGCTCATAGGGTGTGAATGTTGAGGTCCTACCAAGGTTGTAAAAATAGGAATAAATACAAAGGTCATTGTTGGCCTCCATGGTCCCTTGTAGGGCTACAGAGGTTCCTGGATGGATGGAGTATATTAAATAACAATAACTAACTCTTCTATACTGTATTTTCACTTATCTCATCTTATCTTGCTGTATCTTGTCACATCAGATAAAAAAAACTTATTTTTTTTAGCCTTTTTAGACCTAAATGTCCTCTTATTGTGTAAAGACACCACATTTTATCCCAACTATGTTGTCTACATATCCTTATAGGTTCATTGTATGTGGACTGTTGGGTATAATTCCTGTTTGAAGTTTATAGTTATTGGTAATAATAATAATAAAGAGAACCAGAGAAGAGAAAATGCAATGCACTCAACAGTAGAGTCTCAGAAGATTAACGCGTACACTTTATTATTATTTCCTGAAGTGCTACTAAAATGAGTCTGTCTATTAAAACTCTAAATTATTATGAAAGAAGCAAGTAAGTTTGAATATATTTGTTATTTACCGATTTCATAATAGCAATGAAATTGTGCTCGGGCTGATTGTCCTCGATATGTTACAGAACCAACCAGAAACTTGCTTGAAATAAAAAAATAAATAAAAATAATACGACTGTGTAGAGACGGGGTTGTGTTGTTCTCATAAGGGATGTAACCTTTTACAGGGTTGAACGCAAACGGAGGTGCAGTGAATCATGCAGTGAATATCTAAGCATCATCGTCTCATTATTTTAGACATAGCAAGATGTAAGTTAAAGAAAGTCATAATACGATTCAAATAAGTTGTATTTTTGTCATAATAATAAGGGAAAGTAATTATTATTTCATTCATTCATTCATCTTTAATTCTTTATTAGGGTAATGGTGGCTGTGGACGCGTCTTAGGGTGAATAAAAACCTAGACATCCACACTTACGGTGGTTTTCACAGAGCTGCACCCCTTTCATAGGTGTGATAAACCTTTCCATCCTGCCACGTTTGTTCTCCATAATATTTAATACTATATCGAGCTCTGATGCCATCTTTCATATGAAATAAAACAAAATATGACACAAAACAATTCCACGCAGTATTTGAACAATATTTGGATTGACTACCTGCCTACCTGTAGAGTTTTCCAGGAAGAAATCCATGGCAACATAACACTCTACAAAAAAACCTGTATGTAAAAAAACCCCTCTAAATTGTATTTTTATTGCCTCAGTGGACATTTTGTGACTAAGTAGATGTACCATTGCTTCATCAGAGGAAAGCTTTATCAAGAAATGGAGAGTGTGTGTGTGTGTGTGTGTGTGCCTGCAGCCCAGCTGTGAAATAAACAAATGCATGAACAAACAGCCTTCTTTAAGGTTGACTACATTCTGAGCTGAATAAGTACATGTTCAATGCTCGCTGTTCGGAAAAAAAAAAGAAAAAAAGAAAAAAGATCAGGATTGCGCCTCTGCTCAGTCCGTTCCCTTTGGCAACTGGAAGGCACATACTGATCTTGGAGGTTATCTACGAAAAACAGCCTCTTTATCATTAAAAACAGCCGCGTATTATAAGCTAAAAATATATATAAAAATCGCTTTTACAGGTCACGCAAGACCACACAGCTTTCTCATTCTTTACCAGACCTCGGCACAGCCTGCAAAAATAAACAGTTTGGACACGAGCTTGTGATTGTGATTCAGCTCCCGATCCAACAAACATCCAAATTTGAAAATTTCCCCCACAAATTTTTAAAAGATAAATTTCAGATCGCTGTTGTTTTACATTATTTTTCTATTCAAAAACGGCCAAAACATAGTATTGGTGCCGATTTTATTTTTTTATGTTATACATCTACTACAGAAAGTGTGTGTCCAAAGAAGCTGCTTCTGAAGTTCATGCAACATGGAAGTCACCAATTTTACTTCTGTAAATATTTCCAGTTGCTAACTTCAGCCGTATTGGAGAGATGATTTTATATGTGCCCCAAAATAAAATGGCCATTTTTCAATGTCTCGCTTCAAACAATAATCATTTAAAATGCAAATTTTTAATATTTCTTTGAGTATTGATGCTAAAATCGGTGTAATCTTCTAGAAACATATGTTGTTGCTTACAGTAAATTAAAGATTTCCGTGCATAAAGTTTTTCCACAAAAAATCTGTAGTGTCCGTAACCATGTCAAATTCATGCTGCAATATCTTAACAATTTTGCGTTTTAGAATAATACACTTTTTCAGGTTTATCAGGTCTTTTCATGTGTAATCTAATTTGGCCAAGTTTCATCTGAGTGACAATTAGGATCATTGAAAGATTTAAATAAATAAAAAAAAGTGAAAAACACTACATAAAAGGGCATGAAATTGTATTTAGCGAATGTGTTTCCTTTTATCTGATAAAATACAAAAAAATGATGCATGGATCGGGAGATGAGAAGCATTAAATACTATGAAAAATGTTCTTATATGATCCTATCTGAAAATTCAGTTTGTGCTTCAGCTCAGCGGTCAGTAATCTTCAGTAATCATTTGTAGTGGTGTATTATTTTCGAACTAGCTGAGCACAGTTTACGAGACCGTGATCGTTCTCAAATCGGCGGTTTAAATCTGCCTCTTGAATAGCTACAGTAAGCTGTAATTCAGTCTCGAACCTGATAACAAGGTTCGAGACTGAATCCTGGGGAAGGTGTGAATGAAATTAAACCTACTGATGGCTGTTATTTGCTGTGTACTACGGGACGTAACCACCATTTTAGCCTCGTTATCATGAAATCTTCGTGAATTTGCTTCCTGGCTGCCTTCTGCTTTGGTTTAGTTTACCATTTTCCTAAAATATTCTGTACACGTCCATACACTTAGCATACACTTATGAGTAAACTGGTGACAGGATCATGGGCACCCAAAGCTCACCCATGCCCGCGGGGGCCAAACGCCAGCCTGTCTGGTCCAATCCCACAGAAAAGTCAATGCAGGACAAATTGCTGAAAAAAAGTTCATGTTGGTTATGATAGAAAGGTATTAGAACACCCAGTGCATCACAACCTGCTGGGCCCGGAGTAGCTCAGTGGCAAAGGTATTGGACCCCCTCATCAGGTTCAAAGCCCAGCACCAACTGGCTGCCACAGTTGGGCTCTCAACTGCTCAGATGTATAATGAGATACAAATATAAGCTAAGGGCATCTGCCAAATGCTGTATATTTTCCTGGGCTTCAGCCGGCAAAAAAAATTCAAGGTTGTTGATCCAGTCTCAAAGATTTTCAGATCTCAGTCTGGCTGAGCGTCCATGGGATGCACCGGACAAACAAGTCAGATCCATGAAGACCCCACCACGTTATGGCTGATCGATACATGTCCTCCTATAACAGGCTGAACATAACAAGGGGAAAAGTTACATATTTACGATATTAGCTTGATTCATGTTAGAAGGCTCCTCCTCTTCCTTGATCTAAGATGTTCTCGTCATAAATCACACATCATTATGAAAGTGTTAGAGAAGGAGTTTCACAGCCTTTGTTCATTTACATTTACGGCATTTGGCAGATGCCCTTATCCAGAACGACTTACATAAGTGCTGTTTCCATACGTTTCCATCAATAAATGAAATACCAGTCAAAAGTTTGAACACCACCTAATTCCAGAGTCTTTTTCAGATTTTTTTTTTCTTTCTACACTGCAAAGCAATACTGAAGGCGTTTATCCAAAACACACAATAATCTCCTTTGAACAGTTGATATTGAGATGTATATCTGCTACTTCTGCTCTGTAAAGCTTCATAACGGCTCTAATCTGAGGTGCTGGTTGTTAATATTATGATTTCTGAGGCTGGTGACTCTAAATGAACTTCTTCTCTGCAGCAGAGCTCAGTTTTGGTCTTGTTTTCCTTGGAAGGTCTTCATGAGAGACAGTTTCATCATCATGGAGCTCGATGGGTTTTGCAAACACACTCGACACAATACTGTTCTTACAGTATCAGAAGTGTTCCAGAACAGCCGACTTTCATGTCTTAACATAACAACTGATTGTTACTGTTCTTGTTACTTAATTACATAATTCCATATGAATATGAATCTCCAGTTTCGTTGTAGTAGAAAATAAATCACTACCAAAAAAAAAAATAATAATAATAATAATATATAAACCCATTGAATTAGAAGGTGTGTCCAAGGTCCAGGACATTTTTCAGATCCACTGTTCTTTCTACTCCAGACTGTACAAAGTACAATTTTGTGTGAAATCGCCTTGAACATTCAAAACCATGTTATTGAAAAACTATTTATATGAAGTGTTCTTTCTTTTTTATTGTTGATAAATAGTTTTTTAACCTCTTGAGACGTGAACGTCCTCATATGAGGGCATGACATTTTCCTCCAACCACACTGTCTATACAGTATATGGTATCTTTGTGTGATCCTCATACGAAGATCATTATGTAATAAGTAATAATAATAAAGAGAAACAGTGAGGAGAAATTGCAATGTACACAACAGAGGAGAAGACCAGGTCTCAAGTGTTTCTGAGAAATTGACCTTAAAGTTTAAGGTTGCTAGAGTTCCCTTATCCCTTATCCCTTTGCAGTTTAAGTAAAAGTAAAAAAATCTTTTTTTAATGGTTTTCTTTTATTCTGGTTGGACATTCAGATCATGTGATTTATTCCCCACTGAGTCCAGGCTGTTCTGGAGTATA
Organism: Clarias laeviceps; assembly: GCA_030014305.1. Lineage (NCBI taxonomy): Eukaryota > Metazoa > Chordata > Actinopteri > Siluriformes > Clariidae > Clarias > Clarias laeviceps. The sequence continues at coordinate 1,526,025 of JAQMYJ010000011.1, read as the reverse complement.
TGTATTGGTATATGTGTATCTGCTGTATGAAGTACATGTGGCTCGACTCACCAAGCCCCTCAAAGTCAACCTTTCTCTGCCCTGCGTCTTTGTGTGTTAAATATTAATAAAACAACCTTTTATCAAACCCATCGTTATTTTTTTTATGTAACCTTTTACCTTTTCTTATATGGACTATATAAATATGTAAGATGTAGCAGCAGCAGCGGCACAGTGCATAAAATCTCGCAGAAGCAGGTCAGGAACTTTGACGATGTCCACATGGGAATGGAGGAAAAGGAAGATATCTCAGTGACTTCGACCGTGGCATGGCTGCTGGTCTGAGCATTCCAGGTCTACTCATTAGTTCTGCGAAGTGCTACCCCTTGATGAGGAAACTGATTGGTTTGGACCTCTTCGGTAACTCAAATAACCACTTGTTACAACCGTGATGAACAGAAAAGCATCTCAGAGTACTCTAAACCTCAAAGCAAATGACCTACAGTACAACAGGAGAAGAATGTCAACCATGAACAGGAATCTAAGGCTACAGCGAAGATCTCACTAATGGTTGCCATTAAATATTAATGATTGTTTTTTTTGTTTTTTTTTAGCAGTGTTTCCCATTTTATTTACATTTCTACAGTATGCACTGACCATGTGTTCCAATAATGATGCTTCTACATTTACATCCTTCAGACCTGTTAGTAGTCTCCATGACCATGTTTATGAATAAATCATAGAATCCGTACGATAAACGCTCATTACTTACACATTAGCTCAAATGGGGGTCTAACCATAGGGCCAAATCCCAGACGGGTCCAGACATCCAGTACAGCCCAGTGATTTGCGCTTAGCTTCTGTGTAGTTACTACATTATTTATAGCTACATTATTTATAAGTGAATTGAAAGGGTTTAAGAGGTTAAAGGAGAATCTAAGGCCGGCTTCGTAAATAATGGAACACATTTCCATGTACGGCTGGACGATATGACGATGTAATATGGATATTGTGATACATTACATCACAATACACTCTTATGAGAAATAGTATATATCACACAGAATCTATCCTGGCTCTGGGTGTGATAATGCCACGCTGGAGCTTAACTTTTATTGCAGTTATTTACATCCTTGTCTTCTTTGTTAAGGTCCTGTTTCGTGTTTTGTGCTACAGCTCACTGCCGCTTGTTTCTTTTCAGTTAAAATACTTATTCTGACTTTGCTTGCATTTAAATAAAGATACTTTATCTTTATACTGTCTTTATACTGTTTTTATATTGGCTTTATATTTATATTATCTTTATACCGATATCTTTGCATTGTAATAATCTAAATCTTTACATTTTTAAAGAAAAAGAAGTGCACAATGCGACTTGAAGTAGATAATTTTGGACTTAATCGTTAAAATCCTTAAAAACTTTGTTTTATTTTATTTTTTTGCATCTTAAATATTCAAATTCTGTAATAAAATGCTAAATATTTGAAGTGAAAATTAATATTATATAAAATGCTAAATATAATAATATATGATATAATATAAAATGTAACGGGTTTATTTAGCATTTTAAAAAATGAATAATGTATGTATTGATTTATGTATTTTGTATGTACAGTATGATATATGTATTTATTATGTATGTTCTCCCCCCTGTATTGCTCAGCCCTATTTCTAAGTTGTAAGTGTTTACTCATTATTATTATTATTTTCATTAGGCTTTTATTTCTCGTTATCCGGACGAGCCCTGAATCTGGATGATGTAACATTTTGCGCTTCAGGAATAAAATGATTATCTAACATGGTGATGCAAGAAAACACCAACAAATAACAAACTACGAAGCTTTCCCAAAGAGCTCACTGTACCGCTGTAGAAGAACCTGAAACTGTAAAGCAGTATCTGATATCTGAGTAGATGGCTACGTGTAAATGATCTTTTAAGTGGATTAATGTTAATGGCTTTTGCTTAAGGTAATTAGCATAAGGACCGAGGCCTCCTGAGATCAGATTATGCAAAATGGATCCTGAAACGAGCTGATGCACTGAACTCGTCTTCCCCTCGACAGGCGTCTTGCTGGTTAATGCGGAGAGTGATGTCTCGAGATTAAATTAAAAGAAGTGACGAATAAAAGGAAGCCATGAGGCATCACAACACCTTTTGATAAATCTTTCCAACAGCACCGTTGCATGAAATGGGCTGCTCCGTCTGTGTGCTTCATAATGGCAACGCAGCTGAAATGAGACTTGATTAAATCCAGTCTTGCAGCGAGTCAACTGTAGCTCAGTCCTGAGTTAGCAGAGTTAAACCCGAGATCAAATATTTGCATCGCACTCGCGGGACCCGAGCTAGCGCAAAGACGAGCTACTTCACTGTCAAACAGAGGACTTCTGTTTCCCCCATCATGCGTAATAAGCTAGTGCTGCATGTTCGAGGTGGTGGATTCTGTCCCTCACCTCCACCTTTTTATTTGCACATTAATCACACCCTGAACTGAACCCCAAAAAAGATTTTATTGGTTGCGTGAAAACTACTAAAATGACATTTTCAGCCAACCAAAATCAAGCTGCTGAATCAGAACAATGCAGTATTACTTTCATGCTACATCACATAGCGGTGTAACACCCCCCTGAAGGTAAGCACTATCCACCCTCTTCTGCATACATACTGTATGCTCACAGACAACAACGATTGGCCAGTTTTGCTCTGATTGACAGTGCAAAAACAGTGCATGCTAAATGGCAATCCCACCCAGATGGCAAGACCATTTTTACTTCCTTTATCTCACATCCACAGGTTGTCAAAAGCATTGTTACTGTAGAACTCACAAATACACAGTGGTGGGCAAATTACATACATCCCAAACTTGAGGAAAAATAGAGATATGCTCAATAAAACATTACTCAAATAAAAGTAAAAGATCTCCATTTATAGTTCTACTTGAGTAAAAGTCCAAAACTATTTACTTACCTTTAAATGTGCTTACATACATTTACACTATGTATGATACTATGTACTATGTATGAAGCTTCCCAACTATGAATGTGCTGTTTTTTTTTTTTTTTTTTTATATCTACCAGAAACCATATTTCAAACACTTGCTACATGAGTGAGTGTTTTGCAGAGGGAAGGCAAATCGTGTAATTATGCATAGCAGGCATTAGGTGGCGATATTACTATCTGTTTACTCTATAAATGCCCCCCCCCCCCCCTCTCTCTCTCTCTCTCTCTCTCTCTCTCTCTCATATATATATAAATAATCTTTATTAAGCAGAGAATGTCTACTGGAAAGGTGGGATTTCTCAGAAGCCTCTAAAGAATAATGCCTGCTATAAATATCAACACAAGTTTTCAAGGGCATAATTTACATTTCTTCCTTTATTTATTCACTACATATTCAATTAAATGCAAGCGAGCATAGTGGGTGGGTGGGTAACACTGTCACTTCACACCTCTAGAATTTGAATCTCATCTCTAGTCTATGTGTGTGTGTGTGTGTGTGTGTGTGTGTGTGTGTGTGTGTGGAGTTTGCGCATGCTCCCTGTCCTCTGGTTTCCTTCCACTGTCCAAAGACATACTCTGTAGGATATCTGGCATTTCCAAAATTCCCTTTATGTTACGATTGTGTACAGTATATATATGTGTGTGTGTGTGTTATTGTGCCCTACAATGGGTTGGCCTCCTATCCAGGTTCACAGACCTTCCGAAACCCTACAGAACCCTACATTCAATATACTGTAAGTGATTGAATGAATCAATAAAATCTAAATGACATCAATGCACAGTGTGTAGGTGTTTCCTATAAAAAATAAATAAATAAATAAATAAAAACGTTGACTCTCATATTCCATCTCTTCCTGGGATTAATATGTAGTTTCCAGAACATCATTTAATAAGAAAATGTCAGATTTTCCAGAGGCATGTGGTGTTTCCTGATAACAGAAAGATACTGATAGAGATTATGTAGCTTACTAGAATTGATTCTCAATCCGATTCAGTGCACGGAGCCTCTTCGGATAAAATAGACGGATAAAATGAGATTTTCTTCTTTTATGAGCAGACCTTGAAGAAAATGCATTGAGTGGCATTTATTCATCTGATACATACATTCTATGGCTCGTATCCTAGAGCCTAACAGGAGATCTGTTCAGGTTAAACAGACAAGTGACATTCAAAAAAAAAAAAAAAAAAAAAACCGAGGCACGTTTTGTTTATGTGTGTGCTATTAGATGCTGCATTAGTGTGAAGGCACGTCTGAGGGCTGACTTAATCTGTCTGTTTTTTTTTGTTTTGAAGTTTTTACAGATGTACAGGAGCAAGAAGTTCCCCTAAGATTCCAGGCTTAAAAGTGTCCCGAGGCAGTCAAGAGAGAGGCTGAGAGGGATGGTGTCACTGTTTCTTCCCTGACAAACACTATCTATGGGAGGGCATTTGAGAGTTCATATATGTGGAAGAGGGCAGATAGTGCTTTCCTCTGCTTTCTCATTCTGGAGCTTTGTCCAGCCATGGGATTGTCTCAGATTGTAATCAATCACAGTGACAATATTTTTCACGATAGTATTTCAGAGTTATCAATCAGAAAGTCGGAATACCTGTAGAGAATTTCAGAATTCCTATTTGGAAAGTTCAAAGTTCTCATTCAGAAAGCATGAACACCTGTAAATTCGGAATTCTGATGTTCCCAATTAGGAATTCCCGAAATTCCGTACAGGTGTTCATGCTTTCTGAATGGCATTTCCATTCAGAAAACATGAAGTTTGGGAGTTATTCAGAATTCAGAAACTTGTCAAGATGACTTGTCAAGAAATCACCAATCAGAAAGTAAGATAAACTGTACAGAGGCACGGAAATGCTATTTGGAAAGTCAGAACACCTGTGCAGAAGTTTGGAATTCCAAATCAGAAAGTGAGAAAAATGTGTAAGAAAAGTGTTTTCCTTTATAAATGTATTCCTTTAAAACAGCAAGAATTCCCTGTACAATTATTTAATTTATACAGAAGCTCAGAATTAAAGACTGGTGAAAGGTGAGGATTTCTACAGAAACATTGGTTTCTCCCTGGCTGAGCGTGAATGGGTTCATGCTCTTAAATGAGTGCATGGGTTCATGCTCTTAAATGAGTGCATGGGTTCATGCTCTTAAATGAGTGCATGGGTTCATGCTCTTTAACGGCAAAAACATAAAGCACGCAGTATAAAAATAACCATTTTTTTTGCACCACCCTTCCAGTTCTCTGCTATGAGTTTTCCTCCATGTTTTTCTTGTTACTCTATAAAATAGGTTCCTTGGGGGCCACTCCAGGTGAATCATAGTGTATGGTGTGAGCCCCATCGATTGTGTAGTACGTACCTCGCTACAACACCGAACAACAGATCATAAGTGATTATGATCGTGTCGTGTGCACTCAGACGAAACACCTGCTAACCGGTTGTTGTTGCCGGGAATTGGAGAACCGAATGGGACATACGGAACGGAGACCAAAATAAAACTGAGGTGTGAGGTCCTGAGCGGTGGAACCTCGTTCAAAAAAAGAACAAGAAAAAGCAAGATAAGAACCCTGACCATGTGCGAATTGAAATTAAGGAAACATGCCCTCATTAGCTCGTCTAAGGCTATTACGCCTTTACAGTGGGGGAGTTTTTATTCACTAACTAGCAGAAGAAGTGAGAAAAAAATGAAGAAGGAGTAAGGAATCAAATTATGTACGGCTAATTAGGAACACTTTAGAAGAAATTATCAATGGGACATTGGTTTCAAGCGTAAAGATAGATTTGTAATTCTTTTGGGGAACGGCTCTGGAAGACTTTGTGCCTTCGGGGAGCGAGATATCAGGAATTAAGTATAATGCGGAACTCAGCCGAAGGCGTAGTGAGAACACGGATACTGGGACTCAGATGGCGGTTCGAGCCCCACGGGGGGGGGGGGGGGACTACTTTAAGCGGAGCGCAGTGACACAGTGTGGACAACGGGTATCCCGCGCTGGGTGCTTTGCATGCCGATTGTACGTAGAGCGAGTGGTTCGTTTAGGAGATACTATCGCTCGCACTCATCCATCATCTTCTCCTCTGTGCTGTGTTGCTATGCTTTTATTCCATCCTCGACAAGACGACAGCTAAAAGCGCTTCAGGGAATCCGTTGTGATTTCCCCGACCTCCTTAAAGAGTCCACATGCGTTGGTTTGTGGTTTTTCGTTTCGCGCGGGCAGCCGCCGTCCTGTGGGTCTGACAGTAGCCTTGGTCGAGGCCCGGCATCTGGCGTTTCATAAGCAGGAGAAAAACCTGTCAGAGTAGACATAATCTGACATCGCGGTGGGTCGTCTAAACCAAAGAGAATTCAGGCATCTGACAGAAGGCACAGTAATGCACTAACCCATCTCACCGCATGACCAACGACAACATTCCTTATCAGCCTCCCAGCACATGGCCGACAGACATCACGCGTCGCTCACGTCTGCCTGTCTTCACTACGGATTAACGTCCATCAACGGGACTGGAGCTAGCTGACACACGTTCAAAAAAAGGCGTGCTACAAAGGGATTGTCATAAGCCCTCATTCATGCAGGTCTTGTGTGATTTTCTGCATGTGTGTCGAAATGATGTCTTAGAATTTTCTCTTTACTTGTATATGTGTGTTCAAGAGGCAGAAACACAGAGAGCAAGAGAGTGAGAGACAGAGCACGAGTATTATGCAAGTCCTTGGTGCACTTATAAAGTCTGCATCAGGTTTTATACGTTTATTAAACAGCACAGTGTTGAAATTACTCTGTTTAATTTTAATCCGATAATATTAATTTTAAAAGTTAAATTCACTTTTTCGTCATTTAAGCCAGTTTAAACAAGCCAATTTGATTTTTTTTTTTCCCGTCTAATGTGACCTCATATAAGAAGAGCCCCACCCTCCAGGTTGTTGCTTAGCTCTGCTGTTCTCTGATGGGCGTGGCTTAAAAGCAGCTCATTGACATAAACACTGAAACAGTGTGTTCGTAGTTGGAGTTAAACAGAGGGAGTGTCAGGTGTGAAAAATCCATTATCTGAGCTGGAACATTAATGCACACATTTTTGAGGCACTTTGAAACCTGTGTTAAATAGAAAATACGGGACCTTTAAAGAATCTTCATATTACAGAATTTCTTTGGCTCAGTGTTTGTAAATACAGTATTAGCCACTTGTATAGTGTGGACATATGAAGTATATATAAAATATTATCTGTAAACATATTCATATGTTAAATATCTCCGGTACAGAATATATTACTGCCACCTCAAAAGCTCCAGCATCCCAGGTTTTTATCTTAAGCTTGGGTTAATGTCTCATATCTGTTTCGGGTTTTCTCATGCGCCCCCTAAACCAGGCCAGTATGTGGACTGGTTGTAAGATTTATTACCTCAAGATGTGAATAAAAGAGTAAATGAGTGCGTACATGATGCCCTACACTGGACCAGTGTCCTGTCCATGGTGGATTTCTAGAGTTTCTGGGAGGAAAAACCCCAGATACATCTTGACCCTGACCCAGATGAAACGCTCCCTGAAGACGATGATATTTCAAATATTTTCTAGCTTCACCTCCTGCAGCACCACAAGCGCTTCGCTTGCACAGCTGACGAAGGACTTTTGTCCGAAGAACGTATATTATGCACGATAGATTAGCCCTAGCATTTTATTTTCCCCAGCATTCGCACTTTTTTATATTCCAGTTGCCTATTTTATATCAACCAACATTTCCATTTCCGTGTGCGCTTCCTTTGTTCATCAGCACAATTTTTTCCATGTCAAAATTTTAGCTGAACCTTTGAGATTGAGCCGTGGCCGATGATCATGTCAAGATGCATAAGCCTGGTGTGTGTGTGTGTGTGTGTGTGTTTTGGGGATCACATTATCATGAATCTTGCTATAATATGCTATATTGTCTGTGGTATTGGAGAATAATTTATAAGGCGTGTCTATCTCTACCAGACCTGTACATCCTTCTGCTCACCTGACAAACTGACAATGAGACACAAAGACTTTTGTTAATGGTAAAAAAAAAAAAAAAAAAAAAAAAAGACAGTTCAGTTTGCATATAAACAGATCCAGGCGCTACTGTATTCTGCATCGACAGTAGTGACAGAGCTGTTTCCTGCTGTTTCCTGCAATTAGAAAGTTAATATGTAATTATTTGGAATGTAATAAATCGCAGTTTAATTAAAACTTTTGTCAACCAACTCTCAAGGGAAAAAAAAAATCCTATGAAATTTTAAATAATAATATTCAATTCAATTCAATTTTATTTATATAGCGCTTTTAACAATGTTCATTGTCTCAAAGCAGCTTCACAAAAATAGAAAGAAAAGAAAATTTGACAAGAAAAATTATGGAGGTGTGTACGTATGTGTGAGAAAAATGTAATAATAATAATAATAATAATAATAATGAGATTGCCCTTGATGAGCAAGCCAATGGTGATGGCGAAAGTGGCAAGGAAAAACTCCCTAAGATGGCAACAATAGGAAGAAACCTTGAGAGGAACCAGACTCAACAGGGAACCCATCCTCACCTGGGTGATAACAGATAGAAATGATATATTTTGTGTGTTATGCAGCGGAAAATTCAATATAACAGAAGTTCATTATATTAACATGAAGTCCAGTTCACACAGGGACGAGTCAGCAGGTGCAAATGGCAGATGGGGTCTGGATCACTGGGAGCTCAGGAGCAGCATGTGTAGCTCCAAAACATCATAATATAAACATTATATGTAAAAATTATTTGTTCTATTAAGAGTGTATTATGAAGAGGCTCATACACTGTATAATGTCTATATAACACACATAAGCATTGCTTGGCTGGGATGAGAAAACAAGAGAATCATCAATTATCGTTATGATATTGTGCTACTTTCATGTAGCACTTTGTTTTAATTGTCATTTTGTTTGTTTTTTAGGAGAATATAATATAAGGAACATGGCCTTTCATTTTCACATAAACTCTGTTTTAGGTCACTAAAAACTGATGTTTCGGAAAGCTCCTTATATTTAGCAGCTCACTTTTCAGTGTAGACAGGAAAAAAAAAAAGTCTTTTATGGCTTAAGCACCATATGCGCTCTAACTCCTGTGTTTGACATCAGAGTGTGACAAATGTGTGTGAGAACTTTTTGTCAGGCCAACATGGCTTTGCAGTTCGGGTTTTATCACCCCGTGCTGGTTTGGCATTCTTAGACAGCGTGTTTTTTATGTGGACAAAGATTTCTCATTTTTAGAACAAGAGAGGAAAAAACATTTTTCACTCTATAATCATAATCAAACTATTAAAGTGGCAATTTTCCCTTTTTTTTTTTTAGAAGCTTAGAACTTCTTTGTAAGATCTAGTCAAGTCTCTTGTTTCTGTTACATGCTCATTGAATTGAAACTACCAACTGGCCAAAATAGCAAGTGCTGTGAACTACATGCATTCAGTGCAATTTTGAAGAGTTTTGAAGCCAAGAAAAACAAGATTTATATTTTGTTAATGTTATTACAGTTCCCTTTCAAAGGCTACACTCGATGCTGCGTGAAAACGCTATGGGAACATCTTTTTGTGTTGCCGGTTGTGAAGCATGTGTGTATCAAA
>JAQMYJ010000011.1:1500804-1516404 GCA_030014305.1 Clarias laeviceps | reverse complement strand
GAAGGTGATAAGAAGAATCTTGTATTGAATGCGGGAGCGAACAGGTAGCCAATGAAGTTTGTGTAGGATGGGAGTGAGGACCCTAGCAGCAGAGTTCTGAATGTATTGGAGCGTATTTAATGTTGTATTTGTTCCGATTACAAAACTTATCCTGATCTTCAACAATCTTTGAACAAAACTCAATACTTCAATAATTCTTCTTGAGCGAATTTGCTGCCAGTGCTTGGTGTTTAAGTCAATACAAAATCATAATTTAAACATGAACTTGCTATATTTGCTACATATTACTAAGTGTAAACTGTGTATTCACATTGCTACAAACACAACTGATTTATTATTTGTTACAAAACCATGAATTGTGGATTTATAGGTCGCTAAATCATACAAATTAAATAGATATATTTAATGGTGGCTAAATCATACAAAATTCACCTTGATATAGCCAAAAATTCTCACACATACATTACTGCACAGTGAAATTTGCTGGGAAGCTGTTGTCCAAGCACAGGGTCAGCCATGATGCAGCGCCCCCCGGAGCAGACAGGGTGGAACTGGAGCTCAGAACTACTAACCTTCTGTTCAGTAATCCAGAGCCTTAACCCACTGAGCTACTACTGAGCTATACTTTCAAATAATATAAAATATTTGCATGTCATCATGTGATCAGAAACCACAACCTCCTCCATCCTGTGTTGGAAAATTAACTCTTACAAACACTGACACTGGATATCACTGTATGAACAACCATTTGGATAAGAAACAGGTAAGCAGTGAAGTTGGCATGGCGGTGAGAACCCAGAACGGGGAAAACATTGATTATAAAAGAAAAGTCAAGGGAAATAAAGGGTCCTCAGGTTTGAAATGTCATTAGAAAACAAATGAAATGGGATAATATACAGTATATCGCTGGATAATTTGCTAACTCCATCAGAACGGATAAAACCTCCAGGTGAAATAAATCTCCCATGGAGAGGAGTCGTATCCATTTACTGATTAGCGTTGTCACTGTCTGCTCCTGTACACCTAATCAATGCCATCCATTCGCCCATATTTTCCCTGCTGCAAATCCATCAACACATTTGGAGAGGATTTGAAATTCAGCTCTCGAGGAAGCAGTTGTGCAAGCGCACTTTGGTGTAATGGATTGAGGCACCTCAATCAAATCAAACCCAATTGTCCTGTTGGGCATGTTTATCCTCTAGCCCATGCGCCACACCGCTGCATGCAGGATTTGCATATTCATTATGCTGTGGCCATAGCAACGATGTTTAGAGCACGCCCGTGCGATATTTACAGCGTTATGAAGCCAAGTAGAAAAAGAATACGTGACGACACATGGCTATGGATTTTAAGATGTGGAATGTTGTTAAGAGTTTATACGTACAGTAAGGGTTCATGAGCACTGTTGTATAACAGTATAATACTGTATAAACCGTAAACAGCAGCTTTGTGTTGAGCTCATTAAACAGTAATCTGTACATTTATTGATTTTGTTTAATTATTGAAATAACAGACATTTTATCATTATGGAAAAATTTATAACTTTTTTACTTTCTTTTTTCTTTATAATTTATTTTATTGACATAATTAGATTGATGTGAATTATTTCTTTCTTTCCTTCCTTCCTTGTTACATGATGGGAACAGTTTAAATGTTTGTAAAAAAACAAAAAAAATTTATTATTTTTTTTATTTTTTAAAGTTATTTATTTTACTGACACCACTAATGAGTAATGAAAATTCTTCTTCTTTTTTCTTCCTTCTTTCTTTTTTTGCTTATTTAGATTTTTTCTTTTTTACAAAAACTTTGTTACTGAGGGGCATAAATTCTTTCTTTGACACATTTGTTTGTTTCTTTCATTCACATTTTGTGATTACATTACAAACCAGTTTATTATTTTTGTGAATAATATTCTTCCTTTTTTAATCGTTATGTTGCAGTTTAGTCCAAAAATAGATTACGAGTCGAAGATCCTTGTGTCAAATTACTATTCGTGTGTGTGTGTGTGTATCTGATCCTCAGTAAGATACAAAATCATGGCCATATATACGCATACACACACACACACACACACCACGCCTTGTTGCAGCACTCTTTGAAAAGTGAGTACAGCGAGAATAAGTGCAGTGCTGTGTAATTTTCCTGTCACCTCCTCAGCACCTCGGCACAAAGGTACGGTGACAAACAACAAAGTTTTTTAAAGCTCTGAAGTCTAAAGCGGAATCAACGTGAAACAAACATCGCCACCGCTTTATCTCAGTCCATCACTGCTACTGCTGTTTATTACAACAAAAAGAACAATTCTCGCAGAATGCTTCTCATTAGAAAACACACACACACACACACACACACACACACACACACACACACACACACACACACACACACACACACATCTGCATAGTTTCAAACATAATAAACAACTTTATCACCTAATTATTTTCACATGTTCAGATTATTACTTTTTTTACCTGAAGTTCAGGAAGCAATAAGAAAGAGAGAGAGCGATTGAGGAGAAAGTGAGAAAAAAGAAAGAAAAAGATTGAGGAGGCCATAGAGAGCGATAGAAACTAATGAGAAACAGAGAGACTGAGGAGAAAGAAATAGACTGAGAAACAGAGCAAGAGTAACTGAGGGGAAAGAGAAAGAGAGACTGAGGGAAAAGAGTGAGACTGAGAAGAAAGAAATAGATGAAACTAAGAAAAGCGATAAATTGAGGAGAAAGAGACAGATACTAAGGAGAAAGAGAGACTGAGAAGAAAGAAAGTGAGATACTGAAGAGAAAGATTGAGAGAGGCAGAGGAGAAAGAAATAGACTGAGAAAAAGAGCAAGAAAAATTGAGAAGAAAGAGAGAGAAACAGAGGAGGAAGAGACACATAGAGAGAGAGAGAGAGAGAGAGAGGAGAGTAGTGGGGGCTGGAGTATCCGTATCAGTCACATGACTTTGTCGTGGTCGGACCCCCCCGGTGAGGCCCTGGGTTTTCAGAAGATCCTCTCACTGGAGCGATGGAGGTCTTTAATGGTGTTCCGTGGGGACGATGTGGCGTTATTAGTGCGAGAGGCGTTTGCTGGGTGTGTGTATGAGGTGCTAATGTGTTTCAGGGCTCCAGTGCCTCCGCTCTGCGCTTCTACACAGCTCATGGCATTTCTGGTTTTTTTTTTGACTTGGTATTAACAGAGCTCTGTGAGCGGTGGCATTTCGGTGGCATCGCCACTGCCATTTCGAGCTGCTCGAGTGTGGATAGTGGAAAGCCCTGGGTGAAGCCATGCTCAAGGTTACACAGACACTAAAGGCTATTCACTCAGCATTCCAATGCGCTGATGATTATTCATTTGTTTGTTCTCGTTTGTTCCCGAGGCAGATCCACATGCTGGATTCCTCAGACAACTTTTTTCACCCAGTGTATGACGGCCCTGAGTAGAGACGAGCAAAGTTTTATTTTTAATTAAACTTCCTGCCCACTGAGGCATGAAGCAGCTTAGTCGCTACCCAAGAGCATGACCAGCCCCGAAATCATTCAGGGTGTCACTGGACTGCACCAGGCTCGGGTTAGGCTGCGATGTGTATTTTGGAGCACAATGACACTGTCTTTATCTGCATCCATATATCCATCCATCCATCCATCCATCATGGTCTTTCCATCCTTTGCAGTTTTTATAGTCATTGAGTGTTAGGGTATAACATAATTACACAAATGTTCCAAATGTCTGAATTCAACTTCAATTTCCTTCCTTCCCTCCATTTCTTCTCCTTCATTCATTGCTTCTTAAGCATATCACCTAACAACACACTTTATATTTATTTAGTGTTCCAAATGTCTGCATTCAGATTTAAACTCTTCCTTTGTAGGCAATACTCTATTCATTTTCCTTCCATCCATCCATTCATGCATCCATTCATCCTTAGTCATGGTTTGCTAGGGGTATAAATAAATTAAATTAATTCCTGTGTTCCAAATATCTGAACTCCAAATTTCCCTTCTCTCCCTTCCTCTCTCGCTTTGTGCTATTTCATTTTTTCATTCTCACACAATGATCCTGTTTAGATTTGTTATTTATTCCTTCATTCCTTCTTCCCTATCTACTGTATACATCCATCCATTCCTTATTTGCGGCTCTTGCAGTCAGGCTAATCAGGGGTATAACACAATGACACTATTTGCATCGGGGTTCCAATTATCTGAACTCAAATTTGGGCTTCTTTCTTTCTTTCTTCCTTTCTTTCCCTTTATTCTCTTTTATTAATTGGTGATATTACTCACTGACACTATTTATACTGTAATTATCACCTGTTCCAAACATCTGCATCTGTTTTCACATTTAACCTGCTGATTCTATCCATCCGTCCGTCGCTCATTTGCAGCTGGAATTTGAACCTGTTCTTTTCCTTTGTGCTCTTTTATTCATTGCCTCTTAAGGGTGTTGCATATCAACACTATTTATAATTATTTAGTGTTCCAAATGTCTGCATTTAGATTTACTTCATGGCATCCATCCATCCATCCATCCATCCATTCTGTTCATCATTTGCAGCTCTTCTAGTCACTATGTGTTAGGGGTATAACACAATGACACTCCTTCTGTGTACTTCTATTATGTCTGTTTTCCAAATATCTAAAATCTAATTTTCTTTCTTTTTTTTTTTTTTTTTTTCTTTTATCAATTGTGTCTTAAAACCCCACAACACAACAACACTAATTATATTTTATTTCCATGCTTTTTTTAAACTCCTGATTTCTTTTCATCTACATTCTTTCCATCATTTGTTTCTATCCATCCCTCCATTTTTAGCCCACTCTAGTCATTGTGTGTTAGGTAAATAATACAATATGACACAGCGAGTATAACTCTTACTTTATTTCTTTGTCTTTCTGTTACAGCTCTTTGTGTCATTGTGTTAGAGGTGTATCATAATGAAACTATGTGCATGTGTTTCTGTTTAATGCTTAAAATATCTGCATTGAGTTTTGAATCTCTCTTTCAATTCATTCTTGTGCTTTCCAAAAACAGAAGCATGTTTGCATTATTTTAATTAGTTTGAAAACAGACTTCTCGAAGGGACCATGGCCAGAAACAAGTTTGAACAAAGGGTTGTGTTAGTGGACCCCAGTGGACCGGAACACCTGGAACCATTCTTTCCTGAGAGCTGCTTCTTTATCGCCTGTCTCTGCCTCTTCAGTGTACATTTTGCCGCCCGGCCCATTTCCTGATGAGAGATGGGCTCCCCGTCAGCTGCCTAAACCCATTGATCAGCTCTCACTGAGGATGGCTAATTACTTGGTGTGAAACAAATTACAGCACACCACATGACTCGCTGACTCCACGGAGAGGGCAGCCTCCTGAGCCTGGAGCACTGCCGCTCATCAACAGGCAATGGAACAGTGCATCATTAGCACTCGTACTCGGTGTGGTTGATTGCTAAGATAACAACATGCACAACACTGCATGTTCAAACTAGCAAACGAAGCGCTCGCGCGTGATGCGGCTTTTCCAAAATGTTTAGTTGTAATATTAATTCGAGAGAATATTGAACCTGATCAGATCATTTTGTATTGTTATTTTCATATAATCTGTGATTTAATCAAAGTGATTTCTGTGCACCTGTATTTTCTAAATAAATCTTTCTTTATTTTTTCTTTATTGTTTCTTTCATGTCTGTGTTGTTGTTGCTGTCCAATTCAATAAATTTCCCTTCTGCTTTCAGCCCTGGTTCAGAAGTACTAATTGTAATTATACAGCTATCACCCACTTACTGTACATTTACCATTAACATTAAAAGTTTGTGCCTTGTGCCACCAGGGTGGATCTGGTTCCTAGGTGTGTGGCTCTGCAGGACCCTTTGGGGTGTGCTGTGGTGCCTGGGGCCAGGACGTTGGCAGAGGATCCCTTGTGTGCTGTGGTTTGCGGTGTGGGGCCTCTGTGGATTGGACTTGTTGGTGCTGTGCATCCTGCTCAATCAGATTAAGACCTGGGGAGTTTTAGTGGCCTCGGTCGCTTTGCCTGCTGGGCCCTGTGGGCGGTGGGCTGTGGTGCACTGGGTGTTCTGGTGCTTTTCTCTTGTTTACAGTATTGACTCTTTTCAGCAGTTTGTACTGCATTGGCTTTTCTGTGGGATCGGACTGGACAGTCTAGACTTTGGTCTCCACGGACATGGGTGATCATGATTCCCATGATACTGTCACCAGTTTACTGCTATGTAGTTGATAATCAGTGGTGTGTAATTCACCTGGTGATGGCGTTCATGTTATGGCTACAAGAGAAAGATTTTAGTAAAGCTATTGCAAAACACTTGCAGAAGGACGTAAAGTTGAACCTGTAGTCAAGTCTGCTCAAGATGAGTTTCAAAACCAGGACTTAGTGAGATCAAGTCTTAAGCCTTAAATGGGTTGAGCCCAATTCAGGATCAAGTCCAGATAAAAGTAAGATGGAGTTAAGATCAAAATTGAGAATGAAAACAACCAGTGATTACTGTTTTATAAAATGATACAGTATATTTCCAGGACAAATTCTCGAAGCGGCATTAGTGGCTCAGTGGTAGGCGTCTCGTCTGGATTTGATTCTGAGCCAATGCCCATACCCCAGCTACTGGATGCAATTCCAGTCCACAGCCTGGATAAAATGGGAGAGTTGCCTTGGAAAGGGCAACAGGTGTAAAACCAGTGCCATATTGAGAGCGGATCGGATGGCCCACTGACGCGACCGCTCGATGGGAGACCAACAACAACAACAACACACATTTTGAATGCAAAAGATCTGGTCCAAGTAAAAATACCAACAATTCAAAGTCAAGTCAGAGTCAAGTCAAAGTCAATACAGAGAACATCTCAAGAGTGTACGACACTTTGCCTCTATTTATCTCAAAGGTCACAGACAGAATTTGAGGTTGGGTCCCAAATCGCGCAATCCACAGTACACAGCTTAACAGAGGCACAGACTACAGAGCAGCCAAGACTAGCAATATTTTAGGGCCCTGAATATGAAAACTGAAGACTAACAAAATCCCCCAGAAGGGTAACGTCTAAAGCTATATCAGAAACCCCCCTAAACACCTTTCTAGCATGTGAGAGAATTATTTTGAATAATCACTGATTTTAAAATTATGATAAAAAAAAAAAAAACAGAAAGCAAAAAAGAAAAGCAAAAGAGGAAGAAGAATCTTCTGTTCAGTAGATCTGTTGGCGAAAAAAGCAAATATTATGCAAACCTAACATGATTTTGTCAAGTGAACATCCAGCTAAGGTTGTTATGCTAGTGTAATTACTTAACTTGATGGAATTTGTCATTTTGCACACATTGTTTTGGTTTATATATTTTGTTGTCTTGATCTAGCACTACACCTACACTGTAGCATGCAGAATCTAATGCGAACACTTTCAGACAGGTACAGTGGTACCGTACCTCAGCATATGAACCCTCGTCTCATGATTTTTCTCCCTCAAAGAGAAACTGTAATTAGACAGACATCGACTACTTTAAAACCATTCACATTAAAACCGCTTAGGTTTTTATGTTCCCCTTGTGCCACCAGGGTGGATCTGGCTCCTAGGGGTGTGGCTCTGCTGGACCCTTTGGTGTGCTCTGGTGCCTGGGACCAGGACGTTGGCAGAGGATCCCCTGTGTGCTGTGGTTTTCCTCTGTGGATTGGGCTTGTCCCGCTCAATCGGATTGAGATCTTTGGTTTAGTGGCCTTGGATGCTTTGCCTGCTGGGCCCTGTGGGTGGTGGGCTGTGGTGCTTTTCTCTTGTGGACAGCATTGACTCTTTTCAGCAGTTTGTACTGCATTAGCCTTTGTGTGGGATCGGACTGTATGGTCTAGACTTTGGTCCTCACGGACATGGGTGAGCCTTGGGTTCTCATGATCCTGTCACCAGTTTACTGATATATGAAAAAGTAGTTGATAATCAGTGGTGTGTAATTAAATTAATTTTCAAGAAATTAGCTTCGGCATATGAGCGAATTTAACCGAGCTGAGCTGAGCGACGACTAAGTTGCGCAGACGTCCAGGAGTCGTTCAAAACTTTGCATCAGTGGAAAGTCAAGTGAACCGAGTTTACATTTTTTTTGTGGTTTTTTTGCATTTTGTGCAAGATTGAGGGAAGACATAGCACCATGGGTCCCAATTATGTTATCAAGAACGAAAAGGGAGCCACTTTCAGTTTTTAGTTTTAAACCAAGCGGAAGAGGTGCTAAGAGGAAATTAAGGTTAAGTGAAGTTTAATGTCTAATTATTTCATTTTTTTACTTTTGTCTTTTGTAAATGTTTTGGTTATTTTTATATGCAAAAATATGATTCTTGTGTTGGTAAAAATTGGTAATATTGGGAATATTTGTGGGTGACTGGAACGGATATCCAGACTCTGAGGATCTTTGGTGCTGATAGACACAACTACAGTATCCTGCTAACAAATTGTATAACTAAATATATAGTTATAGTCTTAGGGAACAAAATAAAGTGATGAGTTTTTTTTTTTTTGTGTATTTGTATGTAATCTAATCTTTTTTGAACTTAGAAACAGGTAGTGTTAGCATGCTAGCTAAAACTCAAGTTAAATCATGTTGTAGCTTTAAGAACTCTGTTTCATAAAGCTTTTAAAAAGTTTAGGTCTAACAAATAAAGCGTTGGTAAGTCGGGGACAAAACATAAAGCTGTATTTGTGTTAGACGAGGCTTTAAAGCACATTTTGAAGTGTTTATTAGAGCCGATTTTCATGCTCATTAACTTTGGATGAGGCACCGCTAAACAGAAAGCAATTATTGCTATACATGGAAAGTTATTATAACACTGTGAATTATATGCATGGTCAGGTTGTATGAATTATCAGAATGTTTCGGATTAAAAAGGATCAACACAACAACAACTCATTTTTGCTTCACTACATGGAGCAAGTATTAAGGAGGTAAATCGAATAAAAAGAACAACGTAGTGGTAAATTTAAAATTCCGATCATTAAAGCGAGGTGGTGGATGAGCCAGGGAAGTGAAGGGTCAGTAAACAGAGCGTCCGTTCCTAAGCGTGTCTTACTCGTTCATTCCCTCGCTTTTATCTTTCATGTTTTTTTTTTTTTCTCTTCACGTCTGGAACAGAAATTGCAAAAGACAAAACAAAGTGACATAGCTGTCAGGATAGAATCAACACTTTCATTTTTCTTTCCTTCCCTATTTGCCACGAGGAGTCGCAGACATAATCAGCATCAGCTTCATGCGACATTCCATTTCTTTCCCTCCGCAACAAATATCCTTGAGAGCAGATAGCATATCGTATAAACAATTGCAGAAGCATGAGGTGTGAACGCTGACGCTCAAAAACGCCAGCACTGCTCGTTTCATTCTACAAGTCAAACCGTTTGTGTGATAAATATAATATCCTTTAGTAACATTTTTACCTTCAGACCAATAATGGATGTTTTTGATCCATTTTGATAACTGGCTTTATGATTAAAAGCCCTGCGGGAAGATAAAGATATAATTTTCTGACTGACTTTGCCTTCGGGAAAAAAAAGGGGAATTGTGTGGCCGAAGACAAAGATAAACAAGACACAGACCCGAAAGCTGTGCCAGCTCTATATACGTGTTGGATAAATCAAACCTGACAGCCCAGGCCTCGTTAGGGATCCTTGGTTGACAAAAGCCCACCTGATATCACCTCCAGTCCTCACCGAAGCCATGACTGCTGACAGGAAAGAATAACTGAATGAGCTGAGCTAGCGGCTTTCGTCGAGCACTCTACCTTTTTTTTTTTTTTTTTTTTTTACAGTTTCAAGGCCAGGCTTGAAACAGCAGCCGAGAAATAAAGCCGCAAAAAAATGAAAGCATTTTTCAGTCTGGGAAATTTCCAACAGGATTTTTTTCAGTGTAGGTTTTCGGTGTTGCAGGACAGCTTTAATAATAACACAGCCTCTAGAACCGTTCAGTCAGAAGGCTATCAGTCTTATACCATGGACTGGTATTTTTTCAAGCATGTTCGTAATTATTATTAGGAGATTCTATGAAATTTGAATGAACTTAAACAGGATTTTTATGGATGTTAATTTTCAACAAGACATCAAAGAGACATCAGAAAAAAACAGCACAAAAATCAAACAAACAATCCCGCAAACCGATCATCTCTGCCATAAATACTGTACGATCTGTAAAGATCGATGAGCTACTTTGCAGATTAAACTAATTAAACAACAGTGCCTCATATATAAAGAAATTTAGCTCGCCAATCTGGCAGATGAGCAAATATTTTAATCGCTACTTAACTAAAATCTGACTTTTATAATTTTTCAAACAATTTGATACCTTAAATCTAGATTAAAGCATCTAATCAAACTCTTTCAAAATGTTCATATACAGTAGCAAGCATGGAGCAGTGTAATACCTGCCCCGGTGGACCACTCGTTTTGATATCTAAATAGAAAGAAGTAACTGGTAGTTCAATAGAATTTAATAAAAACAGTACAGTATGCAGAATGTCCTTACAAACAGATTGATATTGGACAACATTATCTTTTGTAAATGGCAATTAAAAAAATGCCATCAGACAAAACATTTTACTTTATAGACTTTTGTTGCTTCATAGATTTCCATTATATAACATTTAGACATAACATCACACTGCTTCATAGACAAAAAGAAAAAAAGAAATACCACATGTTAAAAGTAACAATTTCAGAAAAATACATATTCACACACAAATAAAAAAAAAAAAATACACAAAAGTATGTGGACACTTGGGAAATAACACCCATTCGTTATTGGTTCAGAATTTCAAGGTCTTCTCGAGTTTTATCTTTATTATCTTTGGCTTCATTCCACACATTTCTGGGAACTGCATTTGCAGCCTTGTCATATTAACACCGCTCCAACTCTGGTTTATTCGCTCTAAGATTTCATTCGGTCACATTTTGCTTTGATTACACTCTGCGATTTATATGCATGGTCATATCTGAAGTGGCCACTATCATGATGGGTGCATCGCTTCATGCGCTTCCCTGACACGCCCATCACTCTTTTTCAGTTGAGTCTCACTAACAAGTGACTTTCTTATGGACACACAGCTGTTTAGTCCCAATATTGTTCTCATTATGAATTCTCATCACATTGCGAAGCTAAAATCTTTACATATATAATCCCTGAGAAAAATACTGTAAATTATCAGTAAACTTAAAGTGCACTTGAGACTTGCAGTTCTCTCCATGTGTACAGTACGTTAGGATACTTGAGGTAAACTCGGATAAACCTCTTTTTTTTTATAAGGGTGTTTAAGGCTGTTATCCAACGCTGGCAGCTAATGCACACATCTGGCAACGAGTACCTGGACGCTGTCCATATTCCAGCTTCCTCAAACTCTAAAATGCACAGTGTGTTTGAACTGAATCTTAATTAGTTTGGTTTTGGCAAATCGAGAATTGTGTGAATATCAGTGACCATGGAAACAAGACAAAGAGAAACCTGTGAAGCAGAGAAACCTTTGAGATTCCTTAGAGGACCCTGTCGCTAAACCTAAGAACAAAGAATATTTAATAACTTTTGATACCACAAAAGGATTGTTCTTCAGTGAAAGACTTTCTCCTGAGGCTTGAATCATTCATCTTGGGTTAGCGATGAAGTGCTACATAGTTAATGTATGTAACCGTGTTTTTTTGACTGAGCAGGTAGTGGTTTTCTTTTGAACTAGTGAAGCTTGCCAAATAGCAGTAACAAAGCTGCCACGTTGTGATCTGGACCCCACATGGTTAGCTGCTACATTTGGCTAATTCCCTGGACATGTCAACTGGCCTAGCCATTACACATTCGGTCCTATAGACGAAGAGTGCGTTGGTAATTTCCTTTAGAACTAGTGAAGTCTGTGTATCTATCTCTATAATAGCAGCTAAACTTCTACAGTACAAGCCGCTTGTTAGTGTCGATCTCATTTCTTTGCAGACGGAACTTTTTCTTTGGTTGTGGCTGACAATTAACGAAGCATCTACATATATTCAGATAACAAGCTGAAATGCCTCATTACTTTTCCAATGAATCTTGCCCGGGCAGCGTGGTCATTCTCTGTTTTTTTCTATTCTGCTTAACACCTTCCATCTGCTATTGGTGTCTGAAAGCCAACTTGGGACAAAATGTTTTGTTAGCGAACGATCCGGTCACTGATTGAGTCAATAAAGTGAACGAATTATTCTTGACCATTTCCATGCACCACCGAGTCCTGTTCAGGTTCACGCGGCTGCACATTTGAACAAATTGAACCATGCAATTGATTTTCCATAAAGGGCATAAATCAACTTGGTTTGCTAATGAGTGAAACAAATACCACTCGAAGGGGAGTGTGAGGATCCATGGGAGAGAAGTTTAACTGCAAAAGCCACAATCCAAATCACATGACGTGAAGAGTCGATGCAAAGATTAAAGCACAAATTCAAAAAGGAGTCGAAAGATGTTAAGGCAATGATATTACAAAAAGCTCACTAGAGGTAACTAGTGCTAAGGCTTCGTGGATAGAGATAATGAAGCGTGTGCTTTATATAGCTGATGATACAGACAGTGTGTGATCACAGAGTCTGTAAAAAAAGATGGAGTCGAAGTGTCCCGGAGGGCGTCCTGTAACAGTGAAAAAACGCTGCTATTCGTAAAATGAAACCACCCAGGTGGCATGAAATAAATGAAAGTAGATCTAATACCAAAACCAAAAACCTCAGGGATGTTTATAATCAGAGGTTATTATGACATCATTGGATCAACATATATTTAATGTTTCTTTTTAATCCCATAAATATAACGCTAACTGTATGTAAGCATAAGAAATAAGGGGTGTCTCAGTATAAGGGTTTGCTTTTTGTTAGAGATCTCTAACAAGCTAACTTGCAAAGAGTATATTTACTATTTCTAAAAGTTGTCACCGTTAAACAAGAGTGAGTCAAAAATTATCCGCACTCTGGCTGTAGATTTTGCTTTAATGAACTTTTAGAAAAGACAAATATACAAGTTCTCGCCATAATCTCCTTGCTTTTCAATACACAAGCGTTCATATTCCCCCATTACATATATATATTTTTTTTACATTGAGCTGCGAGCCACGAACTGTGTCTCTGTCTTCCTTGAAGTTCTGCTGTCAGGGGACCAAACAGGTGAAAGTTTGATGGAGTGAGAAGTTTTAATATAACCAAAGTGCAGATAATTTTTGACTCACCCTCATACATTGATCCAAAGAGGTTGCTAGTATAGCAAGCATAATTCATTTTAAAGTAAAATACTGATGCACCGAGCGGCCATTTTGATCTGACATCACTCGCTAAACATTCCTGAAATTTCTCCAGGATTTTGGTTTGAAAATTTTGGTTAGGAGTTTTTGTTAATGCAGCAGTAACTATTTATCCATCTTGACGGTTGGCTGAAGAGACCTATGACTTCACGTCAGCGCTGTGAAATCTGGCATGTTGGATGCTACAGTATGTCTTTTGTTTTGCTGTATCCATATACTGCATCTACTTGAATAACATTTCAGCATGCAACAGTGCCTTAACATTATTACGTATATAAATAAAACAATAATTTAATTAATGATAATATTAATAATAATTATAATAATAATAATAATAGTAATGGAAAAGAGAAAGCAAATAGTAAGGGCAAAACAAAATACATAGCATCCACATGGCGAATTTCACAAAATGCACTGCTTTCTGATGTCACGATGCCCAAACCCTATTAACAATACAGTATGTATAAACTACTTTATTTCATTAATATATCACACCACTTAGCTCTAACGCTTAGAGTCAGGAAGAAAAATGCACTGCTGGAGTGTTTTTGGGTCAATTGCATTGACCGTGCCAACATCCTTTTGCATATTGGAGCTATTCGGTGGAAACACTGGCAGTGAAGGATGACAAAAAAGAGGAAGAAGAAGAAGAAGAAGAAAAAACCCTGTTGTATAATAAGTAGCTTTAAATAACCGTTCAGGCCAGGCAGAGTCTTGCTGCACACTGAGCTTTGGTGATAACTTGAGACAGCTGTGTTGAGCCTCGCTCTGTTGTTATGGCCTGTAAATTAGCATGTGGAGGTGGAGAACACCGTATACGGTTTAGGACGGAAACTCTAAAAATAGTCCGTCAGACACCGGGTTCAGTGAGCGTCTCAGAGGCTGAGGATTTAATCCAGTCAACATTAGACGGTAGGAAACTAAACAAACAAGACGTTTTTGGGTTTGTGTGCCTTTAATCCATTCGGGGCATTTTGTCAGTTTTCGTTTAATTTGGGGAAAAGCTTGAAATAACATTAAAACATTAAAACAAAGTTCATCAGAGGAGTAGAGGTTAAACTGGCTGGAGTCTCGGTTAGCAGAACGCTCCGAGGTGGTGCACTGACTGGTGTAACAGCACTGTGTGTGTGTGTGTGTGTGTGGTGTGTGAGGTGTGAAATGGAACAAAGGGACAATGAATATCCTGAAGACGTAAAGGGAAAATGGAAAAAATAAACACTATATATTTGGCAAAGACTTTCCACATGGCACTCTGATAACACTTGTAATTTAAACAGTTTTTAAGTCGTATCATACTCTGTTCTTCTTTTCCTCTTTATATGAGCTAATACTGGGCTTTTAAAAAAGAAATACAAAGAAAAACTTTGTTACTTTTAAAGTTATCAAAAATCCCATTGTGTACTTATAATCCTTAATATGACTCTCGAACACGATGTCCCAAGTTAAATTGAAATGAAAATTAAGTAAACATTATTTTATTGGTTAAGTCCTGCTGTGTATCGGTTCTTGATTAGCGTTCCACTTTCACACCCTACTGTTCCATTGCGTATATGAAACTTTGCTCAGTCGTACATCACTGTAGCGTGGCTGAATTCCTGGATCTGATTGGTCAAGAGGCGTGAATTATTTTAATTTCTTTGAGAAAGTAGCATGACTGTTATGTAAGTATTAATACACTTATCTTGTTATGTTATTCCTTCTGTAGTAACAGCTCATACAGTACACAAGGACCCCCCCCCCCCAAAAAAAAAAAAAAAAACACATGAGAATCAAATTTATAAAAAATAAAAAATAAAAAAAAAACATTCAGTGTACGTCTTGACGTAGTGCGTTTTTGTTAGGAAACTTTTATTTGACATTTGTGGAAGGAATAGCAGATGTCCATGATGCAACATAGACATTTCTTCTTGACAATGGAGTTATGCTTTCTGAGTAAAAGGACAAGCTGAATTTGTTGAGAGAAAGAGAAAGAGATGCTAATGTAACAACTTTTGGTCACATTTATAAGTTTAATAATATAAGCTAACTTGTAAAATCATACATTTAACCCATTAAATATTACAGCATAGCATTCTTTACATATTGTGCTTTAGTGTTTTGTCTATTGGACTATCGTGTGTATAGTGCCTTGTATCGTCCACATGCTCGTGGTTGATTTCAGTGTTACTTCCTGGTTTTGCGCCGAAGTTTGATGATTGTGTGTTTATTATCTACTAGCGTTAGTACGTGTCATTCGAGTTTGTAGAAACAGTTAAACGGTTACATCTAAAAATAATCTGCTGATATTTAATGTAATCAGTGATATTATTATTATTATTATTATTATTATTATTATTATTATTTCAGGTTGAAGTCCACGTAC